>QJPP01004947.1:0-77915 GCA_003996215.1 Jaltomata sinuosa
TAGATCGTTGTGATTCGTGCTTGGAGATCTGTTGGAGACTACTTCAGGCTGAGGGTGAGCTCTTGGCGATCGGAGTTTAGCTTTAGTTTATCTTTTGCTTCATGTACTCTATTACCATTCAGAGACATCTGTATATATAGCTTTGGTTTATTTGCACTCCATGTATGTAGTTTGGCTCTGTACTATGATACCAGGTCTTGGGGTTTGGTTTAGTTTCCGCATATGTATATATTTATATCCCTGTTATCTATTTTATTCGTCTTGTTCCCTTATTTGCTAAATAGTAGCCCATTACTAACTGTTCTGGGCTACGGGGATTGGTTCACCTACCGGGGGTTGTAGGCGCCATCATGACCGAGTAATTGGGTCGTGACATAGAAAACTTTGGATCCCCAATTTTGGATTATATTTTTGATTTTGCTTAGGATTAACTTGGTAGAACTTGAAGTTATGATGACGCATGTTGTTTGTGATAATCTTTAGCCTTAAAAATCATATTTTAGGTGAAGTCTGAGTAACCCACTTGTGTTAGTGCATGATTTGGCCCTATGATAAATTGGGTGATGTCATTCTTAAGGGTAAATTATCATCTTCATGAGGTTTTTGTGAGGTCTTGATGTTTGTGGCTGAAATTGTTACTACTATTGTGCCCATGTTCTATGTTGAATATTTTGTTTGGTATGTATGATGTTGGTTGAGGGGTACGAAATTGTTGGTTGAATGAATATGCCTGCTGGTTTGCAATTGAAGGCTTGATGTTCCCAATGATAGACAGGGTAACGTCCTTCTTAAGGGAAATCATTAAGCTCTTGTTTTGTTTGAATTATGTGTTGAGATTCCGGGGAAGTCTGAGTACCCGAATGATTTGGTTTAGTCATAGCATGCTTTGCCTAATCGTTAGTTATTGATGTTGTTGCTTGGTGTCAAGTGCTTAATGCAGATCTTGCTCTATGAATCACATGCGTAACACACAAGAACATAAGGAACCTAATAGTTCCAACTGTTTGCTTGTGCATTCCACATGCGATGCACAGATCTTGATGTAAAAAATGCACAAGGCACCGCACACTGTGGATAAATCTTGCCAGTTCACTGATTTGAGAGGTGAAGCATGGTTTGACGTGCACTTTGGCTAGTGCGATCTGCACTAGCTTTTGCACCTCAGAGCAAAAATCACTACAAGTTTCTGTTAGCTCATGTGAAGGCATGTGCGACGCGCACAATCCTTGGTGCGTTTTGCACGTGGTTCACATGAGCCATCAATTACCTATTTTCTTTTTTGTCTTCATTGCATTCTATTCCTTTTTATTAGTTAACTTCTTTTAAGCTTTCTTCTTTTACATATGTCAAAAATATAAAAAGATTTTGATTTTACTTTGAGTATTCACAATCTCCATGTACAGACTATGTCTTCTAACAGGGGAAATACAGGGCACACTCCAAAGAAGCTATCAGCTGCATAAGAGGCAAGACTTCATTTTGAGGTTGAGGGAATGAAGTTAATCTATGACCATGATAAGAAAAGAACCTTCAATGATGAGCAGAGCTTCAACTTAGCTGCAGTAAAGGAGGATCTACCCAATATCCATAAATAGTTCACCGACCGAGAGTGGAAACCATTCCAAGATATACCTGGAGGGTACTATGATGAGGTAGTTCTAGAATTCTTCGCTGCCTATCAAGCCACGCAAGACGCCAAAGGGTATAAGGGGAATGTGGAAAGGTTCCCTAATTTTGACTCAGTCACCATTCGAGGCAAGAAAGTTCACATCACTCCAGCTGACATAAATTCCATTTATTGCGGTAACCTAATCGAGCCTGCACTTGCTCTTTTGGCTAAGTTGACTGCCAAACCAAAGCCATATCGAGAGACTGCCCGTATTCTTGATCCTAACACTCTGATCTAGGCCACTATGGGGGTGATATTCTGAGGAGGACCTTATACTTTGAAGCCCATCTCTGGTATGACCTTGTTCGCATTCGATTCCTGCCATCACAGACTAATCAGAAGATAACCCAAGATGGATCCATTCTGATTACCGCTGTTATGACGAGGGAACATGTCAACTTTGGGAAAATTACAACCATGCTAATAAGGAGAAAAACATGTAGGGATAGTGATTCATTCCCCTTTCCAGTGCTAATTAGAAAGATTTGTGCTAAAGCCATTATCCCCTACTTCAGTTGTGATAAAGTTATCAATACTGTTGGTGTGATTGACCTTGATAAGAAAACTGACAGAGATCCCCGTCGATTCAAAAGGCACATGATAGATCCCTCAGAGAAGGTTGAGGTTAATGATTTTGATGCTGAAGAAAATGCTTCCTCTCCTTCTCGGGAAGCCTCAGAAGCACCTAGCCCAACAACTACTGTACCTAGAGGGATATTGAACAAGAGTAGCCTCCAAGACATGGTGGAAAAGACCTATAATCATGGTAGGCAGTTGAATGAATTAGCGAATAGGCTGCCCGGGCTGATTGACAAGGCTGTTAAGAAGGCCATCAAGGGACTGGTGGATAGAGTGACCAAATTCTGCCAGAGGGTGGATATCATTCAGGGGTCCATCAAGTCAATCCGGAAGTATGTTGACTAGGCTAAGGGGAAGGCTCCGATTGAGGAGGCAGATTTGAGTGCCATGCCCACACCCCAGCATACTCTCGGTCCTTTAGATGACTTGCTTACAGCTTATGATGATGATGAGGCGGGTCTGGATAACGATCAGAACCCAGAGTTTCAGTAGGCGCTCTGAGAGTCCACACTCACTTTGCACTCCCAAAAGAGTGGTGCAAGCACTAGTGCGAAAGCAGTGGATGATAAATAGGTGTAGTCCTCCCAGGGAGTTGTTGCACCCCTTCCTTCACTTCTTTGAGCTTAAAGCATTGAGGGAAATGCTTATTTTCATGGGGGAGGTTGCTTTTGGTTGCCCGGGTTGGGTGTTGAGATATTTTATTGCCCTTGTCGGGCCTTTATTCTCATGTTAGACAGTTTATTTGGCCCTTGTCGAACATGTTTTGGATTATTGTGATATTTTTCCTTGCTGGGCCTTTTCTTTATCTTAGTTTTGTTGATTAGTGCTTAACTGTGCCCTCGGTGGGCTTGATGTTTTAAATTTTGTTTGTGTTACCGGGTTAGTCCTACACGATTCTATTATTTCTCTACCTGTGCCTTGCAAATGTGCTAGTGCCTATGCTGAGGCCAATTTTTAAATGACTTATGAGCACTTAAATTTGTAATCGCCTTGTTAATAGTAGATTAGCAATAAACTCCAAGGGTTTTCTTAATACCATGGTTCTTTCCCAAGGAGCAAAATATTTTCTTTTGTTTTTCTATGTCAAACCGGGTTGGTGTTTCCCTATGATATATTGAGAGGCGACTTTCTTAAGGGAAAAGTCCAAGTTTTAGTTTTAATTGAGTCCGTGCTTTGCTTACTCCAAAATAGAACCGAAATTTTTTATTGGCAAGAAGTTTTTGTAAATTGAGGAAAGAGGGAAAATGAATTTTGAAGAAAGCATTCTCTTATCATGATTTGCACACTCTAGATTTGGTTTGATCGATTAGCAAACGAGTGTGTGATGAACTCAGAATAACTTGTCAAACGTTATTTGCCCCAATTGATTGTGAGACTAATGTTGGAAATTCTTGTGATATGATGCCTTGTGTGTCGTCTAAAACTTGCCCCGAATGTGATTCAAGGTGAAATCCTAGATGTAACCGAGCTTGGAAGATGATCTTAGGCCCTTCTTGAATAGCCACTTCACCTAAATAACTTCCCTTGACATTGGCCTTAGTGAACCCCTTTGAGCTTGTGACCTTTTTTAGGCACCTTATTAACACCTTGATCCTTTTTGAAACCTCTATTCTTGCACCCATCCTCCCTACTGGCTCGAAAGTTAAACATAGGCTAAAAGCGTTCCATTCTTGCACCCATCCTCCCTAGTGGCTCAAAGGTTAAACATAGGCTAAAAGCCTAAGTTTGGGGGAAAAGTTGAAATGATAACATTGGCAAATGCCTAAGTGTGAGGGTGTATGTACTCAATGTGGAGAAAAAAAGGAATGTACTTCAAGTGCAAGATAGCACCTTATGTTTGAATTGAGAATTGCTCCAAAGTCCAATGTAATGAGCAAAATAAAAAGAAAAAAAATGGTGCTACCAAGTGAAGGTGATACAAGGAGGTTGAGTAATCAAATTGAAGGGAAAAGCTTGGGTTGTGTGAGGGAGAAATAAGGTGAAGTCAAAGTTAAAAAGTGTGAGCGGTGTTCATAATGATTACAAAGAGCATTAGGGAGGTTTAGTCACTTGAGCCAAATGAAATCCTCACTCTAGCCCTAGCCAACAACATAATCCATAAGTTCTTAGTGATTTCGAGCTTGGAAACTCTACATTAGTGGCAAATTACATAAAGGGAAAGCCTATGATTCGACATGTGTGCACTTGAACTTCCTTGAGAGAGTGAGAGTCTTTTCAGTTATCTTATAATTCCTTATATTGTGAATTGCATGATTGTGAGTGGGATTCTCTCTTGTGGTGAGTGACATCATGCACTCGAATTAAAACATGAACTCTCTATTTCAATTGAGAGGAATGAATGAGACAAGTTGTGTGGTGAATCTCGAGGCAAACCTTGATGGTGCATGCCAATGACTTTAGAAGCTTGCTAACCTTGTTTTGAATGGCAAATTTCTCTGTTTTTGAATGAGAAATGAAGTCCTTTTGATGAAAGTTTTGAAATGATCAATTGCCTTGAGAGTGTGGTGGCCCAATTTGAGATAAGCATTGTAGTCGAGTCTTTTGTTTAAGTGTTTTTGTTTGTTATATTTCTTAGTTTTTAGGATAGATTAATCTTGGGTGCATCCTAATTGAGTTTCAGAGCATAATTCATTCATTACTTTGTGAGTATCTTGCTTGAGGACAAGTAATAGTTCAAGTTTGGTGGTTTGATAAGTCAGTAATCGACCAACTTATTGAGCTTTTAATCATGAATTATTGCCATGTTTTGATTAGATTTAGAAGTTCTGATGGCCTTTATTGATACAAATGCGGGTACTCTTGATCACAAGTAGAAAACAAGGAAATGGACCCAAAAGAGCTCAAAAGGAGTTGAATTGTGAAGATGAGCAAAAAAGATGAAGAATCTGCCAAAAGGTGCGGCCACCGTGCGATGCACACAACCCTTGGTGCAGTCCGCACCTCCCTTCACATGAAGATCAATGGAAGAAGAAGAATCTACTAAGGGGTGCGGCCACCGTGCGACACGCACAATGCCTGGTGCGGTCCGTACCCCACTTTGCAAAACACCCAAAGTTTGGCTGGAGTCATAGGTTTACCGGGACAGAGCTGTGCGACATGCACAATGAGACATACGAAATGCACATTGTGGCGTACAGCTCCTGAGGGGCATTTTGTCCACTTTTATGATGATTTGGGAACCTTCTAAAATCCAATTTAGGTATAGTTTTTAATAGTTTTTTTTGAATAGTTTTGAGTATTGAAGAAGTTTTCTCTCCCAAGGAATGATAGAGAGTTTCACTCCATTCTCTCCATCTTCAACCTTGGATTCACCATTATTGTATTATTGAGCTTGGATATTATTTATTAGCTTCTTTAATGAAAGAGAAATTGAACTACCCAATTGGTATCTTCTCTATTTTCTTTAGCATGAGTGGCTAGTCTACTAGTCTAGGGGTCTGTTGATGATGGATGTTTGAAATTGGGTATGAGTCTTGCTTAATTGTGTTTATAATTGCTAAATTGATATGAGTCTAGTGAATTCTTCATGTTTTAACTCTAACATTAATAGTTGCAAACATTGATTGAAATTACTTGATTGTGTTCTTGCTTGAGAAAGAGGTTCACATTTTCGGATGAGAATTCACTAGTGGGTACTTGGGATTTCCATTTAGATTGAGGCTAGAAATAGCTCAATTCACCGAAAAACACCCATTTAAGAGTCTAAGCTAGAAATAGTGTGAATTCCCTAAGCCAAAGTTAGTTGGTTATTGTTGAAACCATGGTGCTTGAACAAAGACTATCAGAAATATGATTGTTGGATCGAAAGATTGACATTCGTAATTAAGACTAATGCTATCCATGTCGTTTAACAAGAATTTGCATAATTAAGCGAGTACCTTAACCCATGCTTAAATCCCATCGGATCACATCCCTAGTCGTCCTCTCTCTTGATACAATCCCGTATTTACTTTATTATTTCGCTTGAATTGCAAATTGTGACAGATTTCCTAATTCCCTAATTTCTCCCCTTTTTACTTTTATTGTTGTTTGAACATTGACTCTGTTGGTGATTGATATACGAAAATCTTAGAGGCGACTCTACCATTCTCTGTGGGATCGACCCCGACTCTCATCCGGCAATATAAATTTTAATTTGCTCTGACGATTGCTATAACCTTCATATAGAGAGTGTTACTTGAGTATTATCACAAAATGGCACCGTTGCTGGGAATTGAACTCGGGTCACCCGTGTGACAGGGAGATATACTTACCACTATACTACAATGACAACAAAAACAACATATAAAGTAATACCAAAAAGCAAAAATACATACAGTAAAGGTGAATGCTTGGGTTGCCTCCCAAGAAGCATTTGGTTTTACGTCACGGCTCAACAAAGATACCTCCCACTCATGGCTCATCAAGGTAAATAGCTTCTAAGAGTGCAACTTCTTCCGGTATGCCCAAATACTTCTTGACTCGTTGCCCATTGACTTTAAAAGTTGAGCCATCTTCACTCTCCAACTCTATTGCTACATTTGTGAAGACTTGAAACACTTTGAAGGGGCCGGACCATTTAGACCTTAACTTTCCCAGAAAAAGATGGAGTCTAGAGTTGAACAAGAACACCCAATCTTCGGGAGAGAATTCTCGCTTGAGAATTTACTGATCATGATAGTGTTTCATTTGGGCTTTGTAGAGTGAGCTGCTTTCATAAGCCCGCATCCGGAACTCATCCATCTCATTTAGGTCCTCAACTCTAGTATGAGCGAGTTTCTCCCAATCCAAGTTTAGCTTCTTCAAAGCCCACATGGCCTTATGATCTAATTCTATCGGAAGATGACAAGATTTTCCAAAGACCATTTGGTAGGGAGATATACCAATCGGGGTTTTGTAAGCCGTCCTGTAGGCCCATAGTGCATCATCCAACTTTCTGGCCCAATCCGTTCTATTAACATTAACCAATTTTGTAAGAATGGATTTGATTTCCCGATTAGACACCTCAACTTGTCCGCTTATTTGTGGGTGGTAGGGGGTGGCGACTTTATGCTTGAGTCTATATTTTTCAAGTAGAGCACTAAATAATTTGTTGTAAAAGTGGGATCCCCCATCACTAATGATAGCACAGGGGGTGCCAAATTGAGCGAATATATGCCTTTTTAGAAAAGTTGTGACGCTCTTCCCTTCGTTATTTGGCAATGCCATGGCTTCAACCCACTTGGATACATAGTCCGCAGCCACTAGAATAAAAGTGTTCCCATGTGAACTCACAAACGGTCCCATGAAATCAATGCCCCATACATTGAATAGCTCCACCTCAAGAATTGGGGTCAATGGGAGTTCATGGAGTCGAAACACGCCCTCTTCACGTTGACATTTGTCACATTCCCTTACCAAATCATGGGCATCTTGAAAGAGTGTTGGCCACTAAAACCCACTTTGTAACACCTTTCAAGCCGTGCACATACCCCCATGGTGACCATCAATAGGTGAAGAGTGGCATTCTTTAAGAATGGATATCATTTCAATTTTGAGAATGCACCTCCTAATCATGCCATTGGCGCAAATTCGAAAGAAGTATGGTTTATCCCAATAGAACATCCAAACATCATAAAGAAATTTCTTTTTCTGATGTGAAGTCAAACCATCCGAAAGTAAGTCACTTTCTAAGAAGTTAGCCAAGTAAGCAAACCAGGGTGTAAGATCATGCGAGGCAGCCAAAATGCATTTGTCGGGGAATGAATAATTTATCTCAAGTTCCCCACGGGTCTTCCCTCTTCTTCTAATCTGGACAAATGATCCACAACTTGGTTTTCATATCCCTTTCAATCTTTTACTTCAAAATCAAATTTGAATTAGTCGAGGCTTGGCATCCTTCTTGGTTATCAAGTACCTAATTACTACATGATCCGTATGCACGATGACTTTGGTCCCCAAAAGGTATGCCCAGAACTTTTCAAAGGCAAAAACCACGGCCAACAACTCTTGTTCTGTTACGGTGTAATTGGTTTGGGATGTATTTAATGCTTTGCTTGCATAGTCGATTGGGTGAAATAGTTTCTCTTTTCGTTTGCCAAGTACCGCCTCCAAAGCCACACTAGTGGCATCGCACATAAGCTCAAATGGTTTTGACCAATCCGGTGCAATGATGATGGGTGTTGATGTTAACTTATTCTTCAATATGAGGGAGGCCGTCATGCAACTACTATCAAAGTCAAATTTGGCTTCTTTTTCAAGCAACTTACAAAATGGATAAGACACCTTAAAAAAATCCTTGATGAAGCACCTATAGAACCCGGAATGACCTAGAAAGCTCTGTATCCCTTTTACAATCTTCAGAGGATGTAGCTTGGAGATTACTTTGATTTTAGCTTGGTCAACTTCAAGCCCTTTTTCAAATATCTTGTGTCCCAACACTATCCCTTCTTTTACCATAAAATGGCACTTCTCCCAATAAAACACCAAATTCGTTTCCTCACACCATTTAAGCACCTCCTCTAAATGCTCTAAACATTACTCGAACTCTTCCTAAACAACCAAGAAGTCATCCATAAATATCTCCATAGTATCTTCAACTATGTATGAAAAAATGGACATCATGCATCGTTGGAATGTAGCTGGGGCATTGCACAACCCAAACAACATCTTTTTAAATGCAAAAGTCCTATAGGGACATGTGATGGTTGTTTTCTCTTAGTCTTTTGGGGAAATCGAGATCTGATTGTAGTTGAAATATCCATCAAGAAAATAGTAGAAACCACGGCCAGTCAATCTGTTAAGCATCTGATCCATGAAAGAAAGAGGGAAATGATCATTCTCGATCCATGAATTCAACTTTCGATAGTCCATACACACCCTCTACCTGGTCACAGGTCTTAAATTTGTCATCTCATCCTTTTCATTAGGTACGACAGTAATTCCACCCTTCTTTTGCCCACATTGCACTGGGCTGACCTAGGTACTGTCAGAAATAGGGAAGACAACTCTGGCGTCCAACCACTTGATAATCTCTTTTTTAACCACCTCTTACATAGGTGGGTTCAGATTTCTTTGGTGTTCGATTGATGGTTTGCATTCTTCTTGAATATTTATCTTGTGTGTGAATATTCCAGAGGGTATGCCAATTATATCGGCAATAGTCCACCCAAGGGCACAAATTTGATTCTTTAACACTTTGATCAATGCCTCCACTTGTTTGTCATTCAACTTGTTAGAGATGATGACTGGAAAGGTCTCATTTGTTGGCATACTTCAAGTGTGATGACAACGACTTGAGCTCCAATGTAAGTGGTTCAACAATTGAAGGTTTGGAGGGGGGTGTTTGCCGATTCTTTAAGTCAAGATCGAGCTTCTTTAGGGGATATAAGTACGACCCCATTTCCACTAACACACAACATATCTCATCGTATTATTCATTCCCCTCACAATCATAATTTAATAATACCGCTTCCAATGCTTCATCCACAAACCCCTGTTTTATGTGTAGTTCAACGCTTTCCTCAATCTTGCCAATTGCCAAAGCCATTTGAAAGTCATTCAGTTGTTTCATGGACCTATACAAATCAAAGGTTGCCTCTTCCTTATTCACGGAGAATTTGAATTCTCCCAATTCTATTTCTTTTAATGTGCGCCCATTTTTGAGACTTGGTTGCCCTAGAATAATTGGTACTTCAAAGCCCCAATTATAATCAAGCACAACAAAGTCCATAGGGTATACAAGACGACCCACCTTCACCAAAATATCATATCTAATCCCCACAAGGTATTTTATTGATCAATCCACCATGAGCAACTTCATATTTGTGATGGTGGGTTGGCTAAGCTCTAACCATCTAAAGGTGGTGAGAGCCATCAAGTTCACGCTCGCGTTCTCATCACACACCAATCTTGTAGACCTATGCACCCCATTCACATCACAAAAGGTAAAAACACCCGGAGTTACTTCATCATTAATGAATTTACCTGATAGTATTGCACTACTTTGGTGGGACATATAAATGACCCCCACAATCCCCAAAGTTCTTTGTAGTGCACATATCCTTCACAAACATAGCATACTCAGGCATCTTGTTGAAAGCATCACTTGATGGGATGTTGATAATGATTTTTCTCAACATGGATTTGAATCCTCCCGGTTGCTTCTTTTCCTTCTCTTGGAATAATCATTGTGGAAAGGGAGGTGGACACTTGGGAAAAGGTTTTCACACCTTGGCTACCTTGTTCCGCTGATCTTTATTTCTTTTTAGAATATTGCCCATAGTCCTTTTTTTTGTAGGCTTATTTTTGGTTGGAGTTGCACTTTTGATGGCATCGGACTTTCCTCTTAGATCACCAATTTCTTCATCTCTTTTGACTTTCCTAGATTAGAATTGAGAGGTGAGCCATACCATTCTTTCTTCAAGTCGTTCAATAGCACTGGAGTGTGAGTGCACAGTTTGAGACAGACTATCCAGGTCGTATCTCAACTCCCTAACACTTTCGTCAGTGGACTCTACTTTCTGCAACAATCTCGCAAGCATATTTTTGATCTAAGAACCATTATTTTTCACATTCCAACCTTGATTCCCATGATCTTGTCTCCTGAAACTTGAGTTTGCTCTTGGGAGACTTTCATAGGAACCCTTCTCATAGTTTCCAGCCAATGCTTCCTCACTATTTTCATTTGAACCATCTACATCTTGTACTAGTTTCATAGCCCCAACAACACCAATGGTGTTAACCGTCTCAACTATGTGGTTTACTAACCTCATGGAAAAGAATTCAAAAAGTGTTTTAGCGATTGATAGCTCTCTATCCCATTGTACACCATTCCTTCTCTATTCATCAACTTCCTTAGCGGAGGTAGCACCCATTTCCCCCTCGGCTCTCTACATATTCCACTTATGGCCTACTAAAGTCAACCTCTCAAGAGCATATGGGTCGAGTAAGAAGTGTTGGGCAGTGGTTCTTGATGAATTTATGCATACAACTTGTTCAAGTAACCAAAAATAAATATTCACAAAATTTATCATTCTCGATGGGAGTTGGGCTAGATCCCATAAAGAATAGTAGAGTCGCCTCTAAGATTGTCATATATCAATCACCAATAGAGTCAATGTTCAAACAACAATAAAAGTAAAAATGGGGGAAATCAGAAAATTGGGAAATCTGTCACAATTCCCAATTCAAGCAAAACAATAAAGTAAATACGGGATTGTATAAAGAGAAAGGACAACTAGGGATGTGATCCGATGGGATTTAAGCATGGGTTAAGGTACTCGCTTAATTATGCAAATTCTTGTTAAATGACATGGATAGCATTGGTCTTAATTATGAACGTTAATCTTTTGATCCAGCAATCATATTTCCGATGGTCTTTGTTCAAGCACCATGGTTTCAACAATAACCAACCAACTTTGGCTTGGGGAAGTCACACTATTTCTAGATTAGACTCTTAAATGGGTGTTTTCCAACGAATTAAGCTATTTCTAGCCTCAATCTAAATCAAAATCCCAAGTACCCACTAGTGAATTCTCATCCGAAATTGTGAACATCTTTCTCAAGCAAGAACATAATCAAGTAATTTCAATAAATATTTGAAACCATTTATTTTAGAATTAAAATATGGAGAATTCACTAGATCCATATCAATTTAGAAATTATAAACACAATTAAGCAAGACCCATACCCAATTTCAAACACCCATAATAAACACACCACTAGACAAGGAGACCACTCATGTTAAAGGAAATAGAGAAGATACCAATTGGGTAGTTCAATTTCCCTTTCATTAAAGAAGCTAATAACCGCTATCCAAGCTCAATAGTACAATAATAGTGAATCCAAGGTTGAATATGGAGAGAATGGAGTGAAACCCTCTATTTTTCCTTGGGAGAGAAATTTTTTTCTATACTCAAAACTATTCAAAACTCTTAAATTGGGTTTTAGAAGGTTCCCAAATCATCACATAAAAGTGGGAAAAATTCCCATTGGGAGCTGTGCACCGCAATGTAAGTTTCAAACGTCTCATTGTGCGCATCACACAGCTCTATCCCAGCAGACCAGTGACTCGAGCCAAACTTTGGGTGTTGTGCAAAGAAGGTTGTCGACTGCACCAGGCATTGTACGTGTCGCACGACGACTGCACCCCTGAGCAAATTCTTCTTCTTCCATTGATCTTCATGCGAAGGGAGGTGGGGACCACACCAAAGTTTGTGCATATCGCACGACAACCGCACCTTTCGGCAGATTCTTTATCTCTTTTGCTTATCTTCACACTTCAACTCCTTTTGAGCTCTTTTGGGTCCATTTGCTTGTTTTCTATTTGTGATCAAGAGTACTTGCATTTGCATCAATAAACGCCATAAGAACCTCTAAATCTCATCAAAATATGGCAATAATTCATAATTAAAGGCTCAATAAGTTGGTCAATTACCGACTTATCAAACCCCCAAACTTGAGCTATTGCTTGTCCTCAAGCAAGATACTCACAAAGTAAGGAATGAATTATGCTCTAAAACTCAATTAGGATGCACTCAAGATTAATCTATCCTAAAAACTAAGAAAAATAACAAACAAAACACTCAACTACAATGCTTATCTCAAATTGGGCCACCACACTCTCAAGGCAATTGTTCATTTCAAAACTTCATCAAAAGGACTTTATTTCTCATTCAAAAACAGGGAAATTTGCCATTCAAAACAAGGTTAGCAAGCTTCTCAAGTCATTGGCATGCACAATCAAGGTTTGCCTTGAGATTCACCATACAACTTGTCTCATTCATTCCTCTCAATTGAAATAGAGGCTTCATGTTTCAATTTGAGTGCATGATGCCACTCACACAAGAAAGAATCCCACTCACAATCATGCAATTCACAATATAAGGGATTATAAGAAGATAAAAAAGACTCTTAGTCTCTCAAGGAAGTTCAAGTGCACAAATGTCAAAATATAGGCTTGCTCTTCATGTAATTCGCTACTAATGTAGCGTTACCAAGCTCAGAATCACTAAAGACTTGTGGGTTACGCTGTTGGCTAGGGCTAGGGTGAGGATTTCATTTGGCTCAAGTGAATAAACCTCCCTAATTCTCTTTGTTATCATTTCAAACACCGCTCACATTTTCAAACTTTGACTTCACCTTATTTCTCCCTCACACAACCCAAGCTTTTCCCTTCAAATTGATTATTCAACCTCCTTGTATCACCTTCACTTGGTAGCACCAATTCTTTTCTTTTCATTTTTCTCATTGCATTGGACTTTGGAGCAATTTTCAATTCAAACATAAGGTGATGCCTTGAACTTGAAGTACATTCCTTTTCTTATCCACATTGAGTACACACACCGCCAAACTTAGGCGTTTGCCTATGTTATCATTTCAACTTCCCCCTTAAACTTAGGCTTTTAGCCTATGTTTAACTTTCGAGCCACTAAGGGGGACGGGTGCAAGAATAGAGGTTTCAAAAAGGGTCAAGGTGTTAACAAGGTGCCTAAGAAAGGTCACAAGCTCAAAGGGGTTCACTAAGGTCAATGTCAAGGGAAGTCATTTGGGTGAAGTGGCTATTCAAAAAGGGCCTGAAATCATCTTTCAAGCTCAGTTACATCTAGGATTTTGCCTTGAATCACATTTGGGGAAAGTTCTAGATGACACACACACACAAGAATCAAAGTATAGACTCACCACACAAGGCATCACATCCCAAGAATTTCCAACATTAGTCTCAAAATCATTTGGGACAAATGACTTTTGAGAAGCTATTCCGAGTTCATTACACACTTGTTTGTGAATCGATCAAGCCAAACTTAGAGTGTGCTAATCATGAAAAGAGAATGCTTTCTTCAAAATTCATTTTCCCTCTTTCCTCAATTTTCAAAAACTTCTTGCCATTTTTTTTGGTGGGTCTATTTTGGGACAACCAAAACACAGACTCAAATTAAAACTAAAACTTGGTATTTTCCCTTAAGAAAGTTGCCTCTCAATCTATCATAGAAAAACACCAACCTGGTTTGACACAAAATGAAACAAAAGAAAAATAAATAAAATATTTGCTCCTTGGGAAAGAACCATGGTTTTAAGGAAACACTCGAAAATTATTTCTACTCTACTATTAAGAAGGCAACTCCGAAATTAAGCGCCCATGATTCTATTGAAAACAAGCCTCGGTGTAGGCACTAGCGCATTTGCAAAGCACGAGTAGTGAAACAATGGGATCATGTAAGACCAACCCAGTGATATCACAAAAATTTAAAAATATCAAGCCCGACGAGGGCACAGTTAAGCATCAAAATAACAAAAAGGCCTAGTAAGGGCAAAGTATCAAGCACAAGGTGAGTGATCAATAATTACAAACCCCCCAGACTTAAAGTAAGCATAGCCCTCGATGCATAAATAAAATTATACAAATAAGAATGAGAGCAAAAACTCTCTGCTGATACTACAGGTGATGATGACGCCTCCTCGAGTAAAATCGCTATAGTGGCCTAGGAGGCTGAGGTGCCGGTGATGCTGGTGGAGAAATGTAGGCATGCTCTGGGTATATCTGAAATACCTTCACTGATGGAATTGATAGGTCCCATCAGAATCGTTCTTGTTGGGCCCTTGTGCTTTAGAATGTCTTGCCTAGCTCAATATGAGGCATTGAACTCCCGTACCAACTCATGGAAATACGGGCTGGGTGTTTTGGCAAGGAGGTCCCATGCCCTTATCCAAATCTGTTTGGGGATGTTTGGGAAGTCAGCTTCAAGGGATTCCATATCAAATCCTTTCTCTTCTAAGAATGGTCTCTTCTCCCGAAACATAAAATAGTAGGCCTCTATTCCTTCGAGGCCAAACTGAATTTCTGATTTAGAAGGCCCCTCCTTTTGCACAAGGACACCTAGATTTTTTATTGTTGAAGCTTGATTCGTAGCATAACTTTTCCGATGATGCTTATTAGGAGCCATATTCCTGCAAATGGACATGCCATGCTTATACTCACCGTATGCTTGCATGTTTAAACTAATTAAAAAAGAGAAAACACTACAAGTAGTGAACAAATGAAAAGGAATTGGAATGCAAAGAAGAAGAAAAACAAAACAGGTAACTGATGGCTCGTGCGAACCACATGCCAAATGCACCAAGGATTGTGCACGTCGCACGTTCCTTCGCATGAGCTAATAAAAACCTATAGTGATTTCTGCACTGAGGTGTGAAAGCTGGTGCGGACCGCACTAGCCAAAGTGAATGTCACACCATGCTTTACCCCTCAAATTAGTGAACTGGCAGCATTTATCCACAGTGTTCGGTGCCTTATATATTTCACACGTCAAGATATATGCATCGCATGTGAAACACATAAGGAAATAGTTGGAACTATTTGGTTCCTTATGTTCTTATGTGTTACACATGTGATTCATAGAGCAAGATCTGCGTTAAGCATTTAACACCAAGAAACAACACCAACAACTAATGATCAGGCAAAGCATGCTATGACCAAACCAAATCATCTCAGTACTCAGACTTCCCTTGAATCTCAACACATAATTCAAACAAAAGAAGAGCTTAACAATTTTCCTTAAGAAGGGCGTTACCCCATCTATCATTGGGAATATAAAGCCTTCAATTGCAAACCAGCAGGCACATTCATTCAACCAATAATTCCATACCCCCAACCAACATCATACATAACCAAAAAGATATTCAACATATAACATGGGCATAATAGTAGTAACAATTTCAGCCCCAAACATCAAGACCTCATAAAAACCTCGTGAAGATGATGATTTGCCCTTGAGAATGATGTCACCCAATCTATCATAGGGCCAAATCATGCACCAACACAAGTGGGTTACTCAGACTTCACCCAAAACATAATTTTTAAGACTAAAGATTATCACAAACAACATGCATCATCATAACTTCAAGTTCTACCAAGTTAATCCTAAGTAAAATCAACAATATAACCCAATATTGGGGACTCAAAATTTTTGCATCTCACTCAAAATCAACATAGAAGAATAAAAAAGCATTGTTCATTATATGAGTTTCCAATCAACATAAAAACACATATTTAACGTTGGAAAACTTACCACAAGTGAAGATTAGAGGGAGAGAAGCAAAAATTGAAGCTTTTGAAGGCCAACAATAAAGACCTAACTTTTTGCTCGGATAGAGACGACAGTGATGGCGGTGATGAGTTGTGGCAGAGACCTAGGTGAGAGGAGGAGAAGAGTTTGGGAGAAGATGGAGGAATTTTTAGGTAATTTTTTGAGAGAATTATGGAGGTTTGAAGAGAATGTGGAAGAAAAAGAAGGAAGGTGGCAGTTTTAATAGAGGAAAAAGAAGAAGAAAGGTCACTGGATCAGGTCAGTCAATTGGTAGGTCAACACTATTTAAAAACTTACCTTGGTGAACCGTGATGTGTAATTTCCATAAGCCATTGTGTGCGTCATATGTCACTTCACACCAGCCAATTTCGTGCCCAAACTTGGCCCATCTTTCTGCTTGGTGGTGTGTTAGAGGTGTGACGCGCATAATGGCTCATGCAAAATGCACAACTCAGTGCACGTCACCTCCAACTTTACCTTTTTCTTCCAGTTCTCTGTTTTGAGGTGTGTTGCCCCGTGCAACATGCACAATGGCTTGTGCAGACCGCACGGGCTTCCGTACATCCATTTTTCCTTGTTTTTCCACTTGATCATTTTCCTCATCATGCATTCCTACAAACACACCAAAAATTACAAAAGGTAACAAAAATTAAGTAAAAACACTTGGGTTGACTCCCAAGAAGCGGTTGATTTAACATCGTGGGTCGATGATATTACCTCATTCTTCAATATTCGCCACTCACTCCTCCACTCCTAGTGGAAATAGCCATAACATGACTATTATTTTTTGGATTTATAGTGGTGTCACTAGGGAGTGTCCCCTTCAGTCGAGAATTTATTTGGGTGGAAAAGTGGTTCATTTGCGCCTCGAGATGCTTGATTGAGGCCGAGTCTGAGCTCACTATTTGGTGAATCGTTGACACCTTGATCTTAAGCTCATTTACCCTTGTAACACCTCGAAATCTGATCCAACTTTCAAACTTAGAAAATCTGAGAATTTTGAACTTTCAGGAATTATGGGTCCAAACCACAGATCATGGTTTGAACTATGGGCCATGGAATGGAGTCGTGGTTTGCCTTCTGTAGGATTAGACTCTGGTCTAAGAACCACGAGTGGATTCTATGGACCATAGTTCATTCTACAGACTGTCTTGTCCGCTCATGGAATCAAACCTGAGGGTTTCCCATTTCCCCAGGAACCACGAGTGACTTCTACGGACCATAGTTTGAACTACGGACCATCCTGTCAACTCGTGAAACTTGATCTGAGGTCTGCCAAATACCTTGAGAATCACAAATTGGTCTACGGACCGTAGTTTGAATTACGGTCCATTCTGTTGACCCGTAGAACATCTTCTGCAGTTGATCACTTGGGCTACGAACCACGAGTCATGGTTTAGTCTACGGCTCATGGATTGTACTCGTGCTTCCTGAATTTGAGATTTTTAACAGCTTTTCTTTAATTAAATCCTAGAGGTATTTTTATAATTACCCACCCTTTTAGCTCCTAAGTGAGGTCATTTTGACCATTCTTAGTAGCTTTTTATTCCCTAATAGCCTAAACTCTTCTCATTCTAATAATTCTATTCCCAAAGGAGAAAGAACTCCTTCAAGCTCCAAGTCTCAAGCTCTAAGTTCAAGCCTCCATTTCTTTTCATATTTGATCAAGTAACTTCAATAAGGTAAGTGGGCATTCAATAAGGGATTCCTTTCACCCTTATGCCCAAAACTCATAATTTTACTTTGACTTAGGAATTTATAAAATTAGGGTTCTTACCCAATTTGGGAAAAACTTATGGATTCAATTTTAAAGCATAAATTCATGGTTTCTCATTTCTTATCTATGATTTATTTGAGATTTCTTAATTGATTTAAAAGCCCATGCATTAAAGATGAATTCTAGCATGATTCCATTGAATCACATAATTTCAAGTGAAAATTGGCATGTTTAGATAATATGGCCTTATGTATTTATGAAATTGCATCCCTAATTCTTCAAGTTATGAAATTAGAAAGAAAAGCATGTTTTGAATTATGACTATGCTAAGCTTCAAGGACTTATGATATGAGAATTGCATGACATCAGATATTGTAAATGCTTTTCAAACAGTTTTGGACATCATATATGTCTCTATATTTTATGAAAGGTTTGGCATCTAGATATGTCTACCTAAGCTATGAACAATTTTGGCATCGATATGTCACAAGTATTATATTAGCTATATGTATATTTTGGAAGTAGTATTTAGCATCGAGCAATGAGGGTTCGATTACCCAAGTCCAAAAACTATATTGCCAGCGTAGGAGATGTATCACCCGATGGGCTTATGAAAGTGGTTCCACTCCTTGATAATGGTGCCCTTTCCTTAGTGGGGCATAGGGCAGCTTTGCCAACTAGGGTTATATAGTTGGATGATGGTGTCCCGTACCTTGGCAAGGTTTGGGGAAGCTTTTCTAACTAGGGTTATATAGTTAGATTTCATGTAGCTCGCATGGTCTATTATCGATTATAAGAAACTCCCGTATGAATGTTTTCAAGTTTTTCTAAGCTTTATGATATTTTATTTGAAGTTTGACTTCTATCTCATGCTTAACTCTCTAACTATGATACTTACTTATGATTTCTTTAATTATGTATGAACTCAGTTTCAATCATGTTTTAAGTATGTTTTTACTATATTCATGCATCTCTCACATATTCAGTACATCCTATAGTACTAACTCATATTTTGCGCTACATCCTTTGATAATGTAGATTCAAGCTCTACTCCTCAGGCTCGTGGCTAGACATCATCGTAGATCTAGCTTCCGCTGGTTAGTACTCATTATCTTGAGGGATGTTGTGGAAGATGAAGGGTTGGTAAATTTCTATGAAATTCCGGATGTGCATATTGACATCTTTATGTGCATACCCTCTAAGTAATCCCTTTATTTGTATGAGGTGCAACATGGTACTAGTGATATGGAACACCGCGTCCCCAACTGTGGGAGGTAGGCGGATTGCACCTACTTCTCCTTAAATTTTAGGCTCAGGGGCCGCGTCCCTGAATCCTTCAACATGTTTGTATTTTCCCACCTCGCTCATGGGCGGCCTACTCAACAAACAAAAATAACAAACTAAGTAAAAAGAGAACAAAAACTCACAAAGTGATTTCAAATGTCAATCAAAAAGACTACCCAAACACCATTACCCAGTAACGACGCTATTTTTTGATAACACTCAAGTAACTCTCTCCATATGGAGGTGATAGTGATCGTCAGAGCAAAATAAAATTTATAATTTCGGACGGGAGTCGGGGTCGATCCTATAGAGAATGGTAGAGGTGCCTCTAAGATTGTCATATATCAATCACCAATAGAGTCAATGTTTAAACAATAATAAAAGTAAAAAGGGAGAAATTAGGGAATTGGGGAATCTGTCACAATTCTCAATTCAAGCAAAACAATAATGTAAATACGGGATTGTATCAAGAGAGAGGACAACTAGGGATGTGATATGATGGGACTCAAGCATGGGTTAAGGTACTCGCTTAATCATGCAAATTCTTGTTAAACAACATGGATAGCATTGGTCTTAATTATGAATGTCAATCTTTCGATCCAACACTCATATTTTCGATGGTCTTTGTTCAAGAACCATGATTTCAACAATAACCAACCAACTTTGGCTTATGGAAGTCACACTATTTCTAGATTAGACTCTTAAATGGGTGTTTTCCAGTGAATTGAGATATTTCTAGCCTCAATCTAAATGGAAATACTAAGTACGCACTAGTGAATTCTCATCCGAAATTGTGAACCTCTTTATCAAGCAGGAACACAATCAAGTAATTTCAATCAATGTTTGCTACCATTAATTTTAGAGTTAAAACATGGAGAATTCACTAGACCCATATCAATTTAGCAATTATAAACACAATTAAGCAAGACCCATACCCAATTTGAAACACCCATCATCAACACACCCCTAGACAATGAGACTAGCCACTCATGCTAAAGGAAATAGAGAAGATACCAATTGGGTAGTTCAATTTCCCTTTCATTAAAGAAGCTAATAACCAATATCCAAGCTTAATAGTACAATAATGGTGAATCCAAGGTTGAATATGGAGAGAATGAAGTGAAACCCTCTATCTTTCCTTGGGAGAAAAAACTTCTTCAATACTCAAAACTATTAACAATTATTCCTAAATTGGGTTTTAGAAGGTTCCCAAATCGTCATATAAAAGTGGAAAAAAATTGCCTCTCAGGAGCTGTGCACCGTGATGTGCATTTCACACATCTCATTGTGTGCATCACACAATTCTATCCCAGCAGACCAGTGACTCCAGCCAAACTTCTGGTGTTGTGCAAAGTAAGGTGCCGACCGCACCAGGCATTGTGCGTGTCGCACGATGGCCGTACCCCTTAGAAAATTCTTCTTCTTCCATTGATCTTCATGCGAAGGGAGGTGCGGACTGCACCAAGGGTTGTGCCCATCGCACAGCGGCTGCACCTTTCGACAGATTCTTCATCTCTTTTGCTCATCTTCACACTTCAACTTCTTTTGAGCGCTTTTGGGTCTATTTTCTTGTTTTCTACTTGGGATCAAGAGTACCTTCATTTGTATCAATAAAGGCCATAAGAACCTCTAAATCTCATCAAAACATGGTAATAATTCATGATTAAAGGTTCAATAAGTTAGTTGATTACCGACTTATCAATCTCCCAAATATATATCCTATGGTCTTTGTTCAAGTACCATACTTTGACATAAACCAACCAATTCAATTACTTGGGGAAATCATACTATTTCTAGCTTAGATTCTTAGATTATAATTTTTATCGATTAAGCTATTTCTAGCCTCAATCTAAGGTGAAAATCCTAAATTTCCACTATTGAATTCCTATCCGAATTATGAACCCTTCTTTCAAGCAAGAATACAATTAAGAAAACTCAATCAATGTTTGTAACTATAAATTTTATGATTAAAACTTGAGGAATTTAATAGACCCATATCAATTTATCAATAATAAGCATAATTAAACAAGACTCATACTCAAATTCAAATGCCCATCATATGCATACCCCTAGACAAGGAATTTAACTACTCATGCTAAGGAAATAACAAGCTATACCAATTGGGTAACTCATAATTCCTTTCATAAATAAGAAAAACTCCAAATCCAAGCTTACATCTCCCAAAAAAATGGTGAATTCTAGGTGGAGAAGATAAAGGGAGAAGAGTACACTCTCAATATCTTCCTTGGGTGTTGAGAAAAGTAAAAACTCAAAATTGTATATGGTACACAACCTAAAATTGGGTTTTAGAAGCTTCCTAATGCGTCATTTGGAATTTGACAAAAATGTCCTTCGGGTGTGGTGCGACGCGATGTGTGACACAATATACAATTGCACCATACCTTCTGCGCATCACATGTCACTTGTCAGCTAAGCAATGATGCCTGTTGCTTTTATGGTGATGTGCGAAGGGAGGTGCAGATCATACACTGCATTGTGCAGATCGCATAGCAGCCATACCTCTCGGAAGATTCTCCCTTGTTTTCGATCACCTTTACACTTCAACTATTTTTGGGCTCTTTGGGTTCAATTCCTTTGTTTTCTACTCTCGACCAAGAGTACTAGTATTTTCATTAATAAAGGCAATAAGTACCTCTAATTCTAACCAAACCATGGCAATAATTCATGAATAAAGGCTCAATAAGTTGATAGATTACCAACTTATCAAACCCCCAAACTTGAACTATTGCTTGTCCTCAAGCAAGATACTCACGAAATAAGGAATGAATCAGTTCTAAAACACAAGGGCTGTACACACGACTAATTTAGACTCTAAAAACTAAGAAAACTACAAACAAAAGACACAAACAAAAATGCTCATCTCAATTTGGATCACCATATTCTCAAGGCAAGTTCTCATTTCAAAACGTTTGTCAAAAAGACTTCTTTTCTCATTCACAAACAAGGGAATTTGTCATTCAAAACAAGATATTCAAGCTTCTCAAGTCATTGGAATAGACCTTCAAGGTTAGCCTCGAGATTTGCCACACAACTTGTCTCATTAATTCCTCTTAATTAAAATAGAGACTTCATCATTCATTTCAAGTGTGCGATACCACTCACCACAAGAGAGAATCCCACTCACAATAATATAATTTACAATAAAAAGGGATTATAAGAGAACCAAAAAGACTCTCACTCTCTCAAGGAAGTTTGAGTGCACACGTATTGAACCATAGGCTTGCCCTTTATGTAATTCACCACTAATATAGAGTTACCAAGCTCGGAATCACTAAGGACTTGCGAGTTACGATGTTGGCTAGGGCTAAGGTGAGGATTGCATTAGGCTCAAGTGACTAAACCTCCCTAACACTCTTTGTGATCATTCAAAACACCGCTCACATTTTCAAACAATAACTTCACCTTATTTCTCCCTCTCACAACCCAGCGTTTCCTTTCAACTTGATTATTTCACTTCCTTTATCACCTTCACTTGGTAGCAGCGATTCCTTCTTTTCTTTTCATTTTATTTATTTCAGTGGACAATTTGAAGCAATTTTTGATTTAGGCATATGGTGCTACCTTGCATTGAAATACATCCTTTTCTTCTCCACGTTGGTGCATGCACCCCCAAACTTAGGCTTTTGCCTATGCTGTTATTTCAATTCCCTCCCAAACTTAGGCTTTTAGCCTACATTTCACTTTCAAGCCATTAGGGAGGATGAGTACAAAAATCAGGGTTCCAAAAAGGGTTAAGGTTTCAAACAAGGTGTCAAAGAAAGGTCACAAGCTCAAAGGGTCTTACTAGGGTTAATGTACATGGAAGTCAATTTTGGTGAAATGACTATTCAAAAAGGGCTAAAGTTCATCTCCCAAGCTCGATTACATCTAGGATTTTTCCTTGAATCATATTCGAGGCAAGTTCTAGACAAAATATGCACATAAGAATGAAGTACAACCTTTACACACAAGGCATCACAACACAAGAGTTCACAATTAGTCTCATAATCAATTGGGAAAAATAACTTTTGACAAACTATTCTGAGTTCTTATACACATTCGTTTGTGAATTGATCAAGCAAAATGGGGAGTGTGCAAGTCATGACAAGAGAATGCTTTACTCAAAATCATTTTCCCTCTTTCCTTCAATTTTCCAAAAACTTCTTGCCAAGATTTTTTGGTGGGTCCATATTGAGTCCTAAGTGCACACGTAAGTATACGTGGTCGTGCAAGTAGTAAAGTGGCTCTTGCGAGCCGAATATCGATACCAGAGGGACTTGGTGTTTAGAAAATGATCCTACCTAAGTATTACTATTTGAATTTAACAAGTGCGATTCGTAACCAAGAGTTTGAGATTTACTATTATAAACTAATTACTAGAACTAACAACGATATGAACTTTGGATTGCAAACAATATATGGAGAGTTCCAGGGTTGAGGCATTCACTTCACAATCATGCTTAACTATGGTTTATGACCGGTGCAGGTGTTAATCGTGATTGTTGATTTACAGGGTTGATATTATAACCAGGTAATGGTCATCCTCTAAGTCGTCTACCCAAAGTAATCTCACAACTACATCATTGAGCGGGGATGTGAGTCTTTACTTCTGATGCATTCAACTATACTCCCACTTTATTAACCAAGTGGGAAATTTAGGTATAATTCTATCCTAACCGCAAATCATTCTTTACAATTTCTAACTAACAATAAAAGATATGATCCACACCCCCTACGTTCTTCATTTCGTCCCTCCATTCCTATGTTCAATTTGTTTTGGGACTTGGATTTATCCTAAAGTTCATGACGCTTTAGAATAGTAAAATAAGAACATAGGAACAATCACAAGACATGATAAACAATCAAACCAACTATAAAACCATAATCAAACAATTGTTTTTTAGCCTCAACCCTAGAAAGAGGGTGTTTAGCCACTCATACTCTAATTCGCAATTACAAAATTGATGTAGTTTATACAAGAATTAAGTAAAGAAAAAGAAAACAATAAGAACCCTAAAGTATCCTTCTCCTTGTGTTTTTGCAATCCAAAGACGTCCAAGAGTGTGTACAATTGAAACTAGGTGTCCTATTTATAGTGTAGGATAAGTTGAACCCACCGGGAATAGGGTCCGTGACACCCTGCCCAACGCGGAGGCCAGGCAGCGTGTCACACTGCTCATCACGCCTGGCAGCCTCCGTGTCACACCCAAAATGCGACTGGACACTAGAATTTGGTAGCTTCAAAGCTGCTTCACCTCCGTGTCACGCTGCTTATAGTGGAGCTTAGCCTTCGTGGCTCGGAGGTGCTTCTTAGCTGTCCATTTTTGCTCCCACAAACTCTTTCCATTTTTCTTTGAGTTCCAATGGTTTGTAGCATGTTTTTAGGCTTCAATTTGCTTCCATAGCGCTTCTAAAAGTCTCCTACAATAACTTGTAACACACATTAGTCCATATAACAAGATAGAGTTCATCAAAGTACGCTAGAATATGCATAGCTCAAGCTACCAAAGCTAGTTTCCTCGTCTAAACTCTAATTGATCATTTTGACTCATTACTTACGTTAATTGCACCCTAAACACTATAAACAAGTATGTTAGCCACAAAGTACACCCTTTACACACTATAGACCTCAATAGTACATCAAGTTATCCTCAAAACTAGGCCAAACGCTCATAGATAATGACACTTAGGTGTGTAAATACGCATAAGATCACCACCCCACACTTAAAGCCTTGTTTGTCCTCGAACAACTCTCAAAACTAACCACACTTAAGGAAGACTTTAACATTATACTAAGATGCTCAAGCTAGAACTAC
This sequence comes from Jaltomata sinuosa, assembly GCA_003996215.1. Classification (NCBI taxonomy): domain Eukaryota; kingdom Viridiplantae; phylum Streptophyta; class Magnoliopsida; order Solanales; family Solanaceae; genus Jaltomata; species Jaltomata sinuosa. The sequence continues at coordinate 25,111 of QJPP01004947.1, forward strand.
AACGACCATATGAATAGCAAGTTCGACATTCGGCAGGCCATATTACAACTAGAATCACATGAATACTACTTCAAAACTTCCTAGCCTCAAGAATTGACTCTACTCAGTTGGAAAACTCATACACATTACTCAACAAAAATATCATATAAGTCACCTATCTATCATCAAACATGCACCCTCACCACAAGAGAGTTACCCATATTCACTCACACATATCATAAGAATGGGTGCAAGAATCAAATTTTGCTCACTCTCATAAAGAATTCACATATCACATGAGATGAACCATAACCTTTCCCGTAGTGTAGTACTCTACTAATATCAGAATGTCAAAGCTCAACATCAAGTAGGACTTTAAAGGTTTCAATGTAGGCTAAGGGACGGGTAGGAACTATTTGGTCAAGAATAGTGACTATCTCCCCTAAGCGCTTTAATACATCACACTTTACATTGAACTCATGTACAACTAACCTATTATTACACCAATATTTTCTTCCTAACTGTCTTTATTTTCCCCTATCCTTTCAAGTTAGCTTACACATCTTTAGTAGAAAGTATTTGCTATCAACACATGAATCACTTCATTTGATCAATTTATCTTCTTTTTTTCCATTTAATTACTCCCTACCAACAACATATAAACCTTTCCAACACACCAAAAGCTATTTGATTGGGGATTCACTTTACATTTTCCTTCTTCACAATCTTACACTCCTTACATCATAATTTTTCAACTAAAGCGCTTAGGAGTTTTGGATCAAATTGCAGGCAATTGAAAGAAATGGAAAAGCTATAAATGAAGCTAATAAAGAATAGGCTAAAGGCTCGATGGGGCTAGCTAAGGTCATGTACAAGGGGTAGATAAAGAGGGTATAAAACATGGCTATCAAAGAAATGTCTATATCATCTCTTAAACTCAACATTTTTTATTTCTCTTTACAAAGACACGGGGCAAGTTCTATACACCAAAATACAACATGGAATAACAAGACCTCACTCACACTTGGCATATGTTCAAATCAATAAGGCTACCTATAGACTCTCGACCAAGCAATTTCACGAATTCACATTTAAGACAACATCACACAAGAGTCACATAAAAGAGCCTTAGGTGTCTCACAATAGTCGTTCAATCTTTCAAATCATGCTATAGAATTCAACACCAACTTGCAACAAGTAATCATGTGTAGCATCTAGCAAGAGCATCTCATACAAAATTTATTAAATTTACTCCTAAAAATTAAAAGGGATACTAGGTTCAAAGGGATCTCCCACGAAAAATAACCAAAAAGAAAAAATAAGAGGTAGGTGAAGTGTGCTTCTACTAAACATACCAAACAGAAAACAACAAACAAAGATAAAAAAAATTATAATTTTTTTCAATTTAATCAAAAATTTGCAACTAAATAAAAATAGAAATCCTATAGCGCACTTCACCCTAAACAAATTCGGAAGATTCTCACCCAACACTTAAAATCATACTTTGTCCCCAAAGTATAAATTAAACGTAAAGCTAGAAATACTCCCTGAGGCCTCTAGGCCTAGCTAGTAGCATCAAGTTCATCAAAGGGGTCCGGAGGATCCCACACTTAGTGTTTTTCATGCTCCTTAGATCAGATCTCGGGTACTCAGACTTCCCTTCACCCTATTGACACAACACAAAAACAACACCAAAAGTGACACTAAAGAAAACAACAAAGAATAAAATCCTGCCTTAACTTGGGTTGCCTCCCAAGCAGCACTTGATTTATTATCGCGGTACGACTTAGATCACAACTTTTAGTCCCATTCTCTCATTCTCTTTTTCCTACTCAGGGCCCTTATTCTTCTTCTTTTCTAACCTCTCGGGTGCTCACGCTCGAGTTCTGGGGACTTTCTTACATCTACCTTTTTAGTATCTTATTTAGGTCCTTCAGGTTCAGGCTCTTTTGGCAATTTGGGCAGCTCAATGAGAGAGTCCTAAGAGGTAATTAGAGGTATGCTCTTCTCCACCCCACACTCATCTACTTCCATAGCTGTGATCATGCATAGATCCTTGTAGTGTGAGGGTGTGTTGAGTGTTGTGTACACTCTGAAGACCACCTCTTCATCATTCAGTCTCATCTTGAGCGTGCCTTCTCTCACATCAATCAGTACTCTACCAGCGCTAAGAATGAATGTCCTAATATGATTGGTACCCTTGTATCTGCATCATAATCAAGAACAATAAAGTCAGTAGGAATAATGAACTTACTAACCTTGATTAAAACATCCTCAATGATTCCTTTGGGGACCACTCTGGTTCTGTTCGTCATTTATAGCACAACTGAGGAAGGCCTCGTCTTCCCTAACCCAAGAGTCTTAAATAATGAAAGGGGCATCATATTGATGCTCGCTCCTAAGTCACTCAAGGCTTGAACAATATCACTTTCACCAATTTGTATGGGGAGGGTGAAACTCCCAGGATCCTTGAGTTTTTTAGGCATCTTGCTCATCACTACTGAACTACACTCTTCAGTAAGTGCCACTATCTCAATATCTGCAAGCTTCTCTTATTTGCCACCACATCCTTCAAGTATTTAGCATACTTGGACATTCCCTGCAAAACATCTAACAAAGGAAGGTTAATGTGAAGTTCTCTGAACGTGTCAAAGAACTTCTTAAAACATGCATCCTCTTTGGCTTTCTTAAGCTTTTGAGGGAATGGTGGTGGTGGTCTGTTTCGAGGTTTCTCACTTGGCTTCTCATTAGGGTACTCAGACTTTCCTTTTTTGCAGGCTTCTTAAGACTCAACCTACTTTTCTGTCTGGTTGGAAGTGATTAACTCTTCTTGCACCTCATGATTTTTCTTTGAGAGTGCATCAGTCAAATCTCTACCACTCCTCAAGATGATTGCCATCACTTGATTTGGCTTTTCTATATCACTAGGAAAACCCCCTTGAGGTCTTGTATTCTGTGCCTGAGGTAGCTGTCCCATTTGAAATTCTAATATCTTTGTGGCTAATTGCTGACTTTTTATATCAGCATCCATCTTTGCTTGCTCAACAACAATCTGTTCTTGATTAGCCATGATCTTCTTCAACATTAACTCAATATTGCTGGCCTAAGTGTTGTTCTGCATACCTTATTGCTGTTAGAACTGGTGTGGTTTAGCCTGATTACTTCCCCAAGAGTAGTTGGGCTGACCCTGCCAGTTTCAGTTGTAGGCACTACTATAGTTTAAATTGCCTTTTTGTGCATTGCCTACAAAGTTTACCAACTCCGGATTTTCTCCACATAAATCTGCCGAGTGACCACTAAGACATAAGTTTTGAACCAAGTCTGAGCCTGCTGCACTGCATTAACCTGAGCCTAAGGTTGAGCCACACTCAACTTATTGAACTGGCCATAATCTGAGTCTGAAAACTGGACAACTGTGCCGCTAATGTTGTGACACCATCTACCTCAATCATACCTGCAGGCTTCTTCACCATATTTATGGACATGAAACCATTCCACTCTGGATTACCTTTTGCAATATGGTTGAGGAGAGTATAAAGCTCATCATACATTTTATCCAAAGCTTGACCACTTACCGCTGAATCTAGCAAAATCTTTGTGTTATGGTCAAGACTTTCTACAAAAGTGTAAGCTAATACCTCATTCGTCTATTGGTGATGTGGGAAATCCATGAGAAGAGACTTGAATTTCTCCCATGCATGATAGAGATTCTCGTCTGGTTTCTGCTTGAAGCTTAGAATTTCACTCCTCAACTTTGCAGTTTTTCCTGAGGGAAAGAATCAGATGAGGAACTTCTTTGCTAAATCATCCCATGTTGTGATCGAATTTGAAGGTTCTGCCTTTAACCATTTATTTACTTCTCCCAACAGTGAGAATGGGAAAAGCGTGAGCCTCACATAGTCTATTGAGACTCATGTGGGGATGAAAGTGTCACTTATCTCCATAAAGTTCTGTAGATGAACCTATGGAACCTCATATGACAAGCCTGTAAACTACCCGCTCGTGTGCAACAATTGCACCATATTCTGTTTCAGTTCAAATCTGCCTCCTACGGCTGGCTTATGGATGCAAGAGGTCATATTAGTTGAGAGTAGGATTGCCACTTCATGCACTGTCCTATGAGCTGGTGATGGTTCCTCCGCTATAACTACAGAAATAGCCTCAGCCGGTGGAACTTGCTGGTTTTTATTGAAAAGTGCTGCTTCTCTCAATGCTTGGTGCAAGTGTTACTCAGGTTCAGGAAGTGGGTCAACCAGTTCCTTATCCCTTGCCAGCTTGCTCAAGATTAGAACCTGTACCTGCAAGTTCAGTAGCTAAGATCAAGTTGTTAGCACTTATAAAACAAAATAGTAAAAACAAAAATTAAACGGTTGCTAATTTTCAAGTACCTGGCAATGGCGCCAAAAACTTATTGCGTCCCAAGCACACACATAAGTGTACGTGGTTATGCAAGTAGTAAACTGGCTCTTCCAAGGCGAATATCGATCCCACAGGGACTTGGTGTTTAGCAAATGATCTTACCTAAGTATTACTATTTGAATTTAACAAGTGCAATTCGTAATCAAGAGTTTGAGATTTCCTTTTATAAACTAATTACTAGAACTAACGACGATGTGAACTTCGGATTGTAACAATATATGGAGAGTTCGAGGGTTGAGGCATTCACTTTACAATCATGCTTAACTATGGTTTCTGGCCGGTGTTGGTCTTTATCGTAATTGTTGATTTACGGGGTTGATACTATAACCCGGGAATGGTCATTCCCTAAGTCATCTACCCAAATTAATCTCACAATTACATCGTTGAACGGGAATGTGAGTCTTTACTTCGGATGCATTCAACTATCTTCTAGCATTATTAACCAAGTAAGGAGTTTAGGTATAATTCTATCCTAATTGCAAATAATTCTTTACAATTGCTAACTAACAATAAAAGAAATGATCCACACTGTTGACACCTAATTTTGGCTCTCCGTGCTTAAAATTAGCGTCTTTAGGTCTCCTGATTGTTAAAGAGCACAAAATATTTTTTTTACACATTCTTCTTGAAATATAACAATTTATTGATAATCATCCTTGTTTTAGAAGTTTTATCAATTTGTTGATATATTTTTTATTTTTACAATTCATTGATAATTATTCTTAATTTCATAAATATTAGACTTTTATTAATTTATTGTCGCATTTTTACTGTCTTACAATTTATTGATAATTATCTTTTATTTTGTAAAACATTAGGATTTTTATTAGTTTGTTGTCTTTATATAATTTTGATAATCACAATATTTTTTACAGTCACCTACACACGTACACAATACAAATACTACAATTTCAATTCTTTACAACACATTACATTTTATTTTATTATTACATTTTTGTAATCACATACCAACACACATATTTTTATACATTGTTCATACTTTTAATATATTCCGCAAACGCAAGAAGTTGAAACAATTAATTATAAATATAGCATAAAAATTTGGTCAAGTTAAGGTCTTATCACCTTTTTAAAAGGTGACATTTGACGTGACTTGGTGCGGCCATTGCCCATTGGTTAAATTTTTTTATACATTAGTTAATAGGATGAATAACCCATTAGATAATAACCAAAAAATAAAAGGATAAAAAATATTTTATGTTGGATAAAAGGGGAACACATTTTACATTATAAATAAATGGTGGGGGTTTAATTTTTAGAGACTACACTACACACACTCAAAATTTTCAGATTTAGAAAATTCTTTTTACTCTCTTCTCTCTCAAAAATTATCATCTTCTCCATTTGTCTCAACCCCTCCCTCATCTCTCTCTCTCTCTCTCTCTCTCTCTCTCTCTCTCTCTCTCTCTCTCTCTCTCTCTCTCTCTCTCGTTTCTCTCTCCCCCTCCCCCCTTCTGTCACTGCCTCACCGTAGGTGATAACCAGCGAGCAGCCACCACCATGATGCCTGTCCTCTCATCTTCTCTGTGCTGCTCTCCCACCGCTACTGTTGCACCAAAAAATAGGGGCCAAAACTGTCCGAAAAAATTCCTCAACGGCACCAGCCCCACCTTTTTTCTCCCTGGCCGGATCTGCTAGATTTGACCGGAGAAAATGTCCCCGGTGATCTGGGTTTTGTTGAGTTAATATGTTGTTGTGTATGTTTGTACAGATGTGGACAAAACTTATAATTATTCTATGTCCCCGTATTTTTTTATTTTTTTTTGACATTGCTAACTTCACTGGAGCGTCGTCTTAGACTTTTTGCTTGCTGTTGTGTTTCAACGGTATTGACATGTGCTTGACTATTTTTTTTTAACATTTTCCGATGACTATGGATTTTCCGGCGAGTTCTTGGTCTTCTCCGACGAACATCATTGTTTTGAGGCTCCATTTATGGTTTCTTTTTGCTGACTGTTGCTATATTTTTTCTAATAGTTTTGACATTTGAACTGATTCTTTGTTTATATTTTTTTTTGATGATTGTCGATCTTCAGACCACCCTATTGTGGCTCAGTTATTGTTGCTGCGATTTTTGGACTATTTAGATGATTTGGTCCTTTCTCTTTATTGTTTTTGATGTTACGCTGATATTAAACAGATACTACACACTGTGGCCAATGAAAAAACTCCCGTCGATTTTTGAGGCCTCCACAATAAAAAGACGGATACATATATAAATACGTAGTGAAAAAATAATAATTTTGGGCGATGATAAAAAATTTAATTTTAAAAAGATGAAATAAAAAGTTTTATGATTCGTATCTTGGCGAGGTGATATCGGATGGCCAACCGATGCTTCGCAGCCATGACGTATCTAAAACTTAGTACAACTACATATTTGAGCCCACACTATAATAAAATTCTATTTTTTATATTTACATATATATACGTATTTCATTAACATATTTTGATAAATATTTATTTGTTATTGATATTTTTACTAAGTGTTTATACAGGTACTTGAAGATACTTCCCGAAGATGACAATTAAAAGGATTTTAAGATCTCTCTAAAATTTATTGTTTGTATTTATATTCTTGTAATTGTACAAAAGATAAAGTATAGTGAAAACCTTACTTTTGGGGTGTCGGGTGGGAGTGTCCCTTTATTTACTTATTTATTATTACGTGCTTAGGAAAAACTTAAGTCGTAAATATTTTTATAAATAAATTAATTTAACTTAAGTACTTAATTAATTAATTCACATTTTTACATAAGACAAGCATTAGGATGTCTTTTTCTTTTAAAATAAATCTTCCTTCTAATTATTTTTACTTAAAATTTTACAAATATTTTTTACATATTATTTTGTTAAATACACTTTTTAAATTTTTTTAATAATCTTTTCTCCTTCTTAAAATCATTTTTTCTTGCAAAAGTGAAATAATATTTACATAATGAAAAACGCAAGTCAATTAATATAGTCATTGTACGATCTTTTCGATACATTTTCTTTACATTATACATATTTTTATACATCTTTTACATTTCTTACTAAATGTATTTATTCTGACATTATTTGTACTTAGATATATATTACTTACACATTTTTCTTATATATATATTTCGTAGTAGTATCTATTTTTTTATATTAACATATTTACATATCTTTCATATTAACAATATACATTCTTTTACACTCTTTTATACACTTTTTTATATATAAACTTTCACACATACTAATTTTTATCATATATATATAAATATATTTTTACACTCTTATACACATATTTTAAAATTATTTTTTGCACATGTATATATTTTTTTTACTGTTCATACTTTTCAAAAAAAAAAAGATTTTACCTCCCCTCTCTTTAAAAAATTAAGTTTAGCCGGGTATCCCATTTGTGGATTCCGAAGGATGCCTAACACCTTCCCTTCGGAATAACTTGAACCCTTACCTAGAATCTCAATTGGTTTTTGCAGATTAAAATGCGAGTCATACATATCAATGATCAAAATAGGTTTTCTTATTTTCCTTAAAATTAGGTGGCGACTCTGTACATAATTAAATTCTTTTTGAGTCCATAAGTTGTGCTTTATCTAACCTTGGTAAAAATAAGGCATTGACAGAATGACGAATTTGCTGGGGAATACAATCAGGTTCTAACCATCATAGACTCAATTTTTTAATTGAGGGAGGTATTCTATTCACATTTTTCATATATTGATTATTTAATTATTTAATTATTTTTTGTACACTGTGAATTGTATATGTTATTATTTGTATTGTACACATAAATATTTTATTTTTGCTTTTACATAAATTCTTTATATTATTATTTGATTCATTATTTACTTTATACTGTAGATATGTATTCGAAATACTTCTACACATTATTTATTTAATTATCACATAATTTCTATCGAGTCTTGGCTATACACTATCACACACTGTGGTTCACGCGAGGTGTGTTTCACTCTCCTCCAAAACTTTTTTGGATTCCTTAGTTTCAGAGTCAGCGCGTTTAAATTACTACGCGTCTTTTCGCAGTTGTCCAAATATTCTTTATCAGCCTAGGTGAATCTACTCTTAGAATCCTTAGACCATTGTACATACGATCGTCACTTCAGTAGGATGAGTTTTTATTCTTTAATTTTTGTATATTTTTATTTGATATCTGCTCTTTGTTTATTACATATTTTACGTTTTTATATTTTTGTGCATACCTTTTAGTTTATACATATATATGCACACGTCATTTTCGTCCTCATCTATTTTATTTGATGATTTTGGTTGACTTATGTTGAGCCTGAGACCTTTTCAATCCCTCACATTTGTTCTCGATCTCTAAGACCATCCTTCACAATTTATCATTCTTTCTCATACCCATTGTCGATCTTCAATCTCTCACATTCGTTCTCGGTCTCCAAAAACCATCCTTCATAATCTATCGTTCCTTCTTATTTTCATTGTCGATCTTTACAATAACTTTTTTTGGACTTCATCATTCTTTTTCAAGAAATCATTAATACAATTTTGTACATTTTTCTCATCTTTATACCATACCTTTTTCTTGTCCAAACTATCACTCATAACTTTACTCTTTTTTTTTCAAAACAATCACTCAAAGTGATTATATAAATCATGTATAATTACGTCTCTGTTTGAACTATGTTTTTGTCACGATCCAACTATCGGGCCATGCGGGCACCTACTCTAATGCACCTAAATAGGAGAACCCTTACCACCCGAACCAACAGGGAATGCGGAAAAGAAAATAAACCATTAAATAAGTCTCTTAAATACATGAGAAATCCTTTTTACAAATAGTTTAGAAAAATAAACTACTTAAAGAATTTGCGAAAAACATTTACAATATGAAACAACCTCCCCATAACCTAGTCTAAGCCGGTAGAAGAGCTTCTACAAGATGAGTAAATGAGATAAGATGACACAACTCCCACCATCGAAGGAAAGTAGGAGCTGCTGGAAGATCACCACAATCCTGAACCTGTGAAACATCACCAATCCTACAACCAGACTATACCCAAAAAGGTATATCAAGAGTAGAATCAGTACAAACACACGTCCTGGTAGGCATCATCGGCTGACCCGAATTAACTCCTACCATCATATAAAAATCAAGATAAAATGCACAAGGTAAATACTTCACCCCTTTAAACATCACTTTTATCAACCCTCCCTTTCGGAACCGACTATCCTAACCTTTAGACTTACCAAGTCGCCTTGTCACCTAGACTTCCCAAGTCACCTTGACACCTAGACTTCCCAAGTCACCTTGACATCTAGACTTCCCAAGTCACCTTGTCACCTAGACTTCCCAAGTCACCCTGACACCTAGACTTCTCAAGTCACCTTGACATCTAGACTTCCCAAGTCACCTTGTCACCTAGACTTCCCAAGTCACCTTGACATCTAGACTTTTCAAGTCACCTTGACATCTAGACTTCCCAAGTCACCTTGTCACCTAGACTTCTTCTTAAAAAGTCACGACCCAACTACTGGGTCGTGCGAGCACCTACTCTAATCCACCTAAATAGGAGAACCCTTACCACCCGAACCAACAGGGAATGCGGAAAAGAAAATAAACCATTAAATAAGTCTCTTAAATACATGAGAAATCCTTTTTACAAATAGTTTAGAAAAATAAACTACTTAAAGAATTTGCGAAAAACATTTACAATATGAAACAACCTCCCCATAACCTAGTCTAAGCCGGTAGAAGAGCTTCTACAAGACGAGTATATGACATAAGATGACACAACTCCCACCATCGAAGGAAAGTAGGAGCTGCTGGAAGATCACCGCAATCCTGACCTGTGAAACATCACCAATCCTGCAACCAGACTATACCCAAAAAGGTATATCAAGAGTAGAATCAGTACAAACATACGTACTGGTAGGCATCATCGGCTGACCCGAATTAACTCCTACCATCATATAAAAATCAAGATAAAATGCACAAGGTAAATGCTTCACCCCTTTCAACATCACTTTTATCAATCCCCTTTTTCGGAACCGACTATCCTAACCTTTAGACTAACCAAGTCGCCTTGTCACCTAGACTTCCCAAGTCACCCTGACACCTAGACTTCCCAAGTCACCTTGACATCTAGACTTCTCAAGTCACCTTGTCACCTAGACTTCCGAAGTCACACTGACACCTAGACTTCTCAAGTCACCTTGACATCTAGACTTCTCAAGTCACCTTGTCACCTAGACTTTCCAAGTCACCTTGACATCTAGACTTTCAAATTCACCTTGACATCTAGACTTCCCAAGTCACCTCCTTGACTAGATATTCAGACTTAACCCGACTAACTGCTCAACCAAACAACTTATACCTGTGGTATTACTTACCAGTGTCCGGACCCTTCACGGACCTCAAGGACAACTTTTCATCCTGGTTATAACAACCAACAACTACAACCCCAGACTTTCAGTCTTACTCCCAATTTACCAATCACATGAAATTCACCTAGCAACCATTGACACATTCAATGACAACAACGAAGTTATATCTAAGTCCCTTTCTAATCCCGAAACCTGGACCCTCCAAGGATCCTCTAACCACACCTAAGTGTTCAACAGGCTACTCGGTCTACACCAAGACCCACCCTTAACTTATTAACCCCAAATAATTTTTGACCGCCATTAGTACACTTACTGACAACATTGTGAACTCATAACCTCTTTTACATAGTCCGGACCCACCCGGATCCCCCTAACACATCTAGGTGTTAACATGGAAAACCCGGTCTACACAAAAACCAACTAATAACCCACATAATAACCTGGCCTACACCAAGACCAACCGACAATATTATATAACAACCCAGCCTACACTAAGACCAAACTCACAATATCATATAACAACCCGGACTAAACCAAGACAAAACTCACAATACAATATAACAACCCGGCCTACACCAAGACCAAACTCACAATATAATATGACAACTCGGCCTACATCAAGACCCAACTCACAATATAATATAACAACCCGGCCTATACCAAGACCAAACTCACAATATAATATAACAACCCGGCCTACACAAAGACCAAACTTACAATATAATATAACAACCCGGCCTACACCAAGACCCAACTCACAATATAATATAACAACCCGGCCTACACCAAGACCAAACTCACAATATAATATAACAACCCGGCCTACACCAAGACCAAATAATGATCAACATAATAACACGATCTACACCAAGACCAACTTAACCAAATATAATAGAATTCTCGGCCTCTCACCGACCATAAGTAATTATCACATTTCAATAAAATATCATGGTCCACTCACGGAACAAATAACAGTTAATGAAATACAATAATATCAATGCAATGATGCAGTAAAATAAACCCGTATCAGGCATGATACCCGAGCCAACCGTTAGTATTTCGTACCAGGCGTGGTACCTAAGCCAACCATTTGTTATACCTGTACCAGGCGTGGTACCCGTTCCAACCGAATGTCAACAATCCACAGTCAAATTAATGAACAAAATAACTTGTAATCCAACAAGGAACACACCGTTCAATTCACCGACTGTAAAACATGACCCTTAGACATTCTACACAATTCCTCAAAGTCATGCAATTCATATAAACACTTAGATAAGAGTAAAAAATATACAACATTCACAGGAATTCGTAATCCATCACCTACCCCATTCCAGTTACACTATGAACCGTCAAATCCCATCCCAAGACTACCCCGGTTCGCCCCTTTAAACGTGCAGTTTAATTACATTTATTCCTGACCCTCTTCCTACGACCAAATACAACCTGGGAAAACCCTTCCCAGCCTTAAAACACAACCAAACAATTATCCTAATTATACCAATTAGTCTAGAACTTCCGTATCTTACACATTTGTTAATTACTAACCCTTTTCCGGTTCTCCAAACCTTCTGATATTCTAGTTTCCACATTTTTATCAGCAAAATCACACAATTTAAGCAATTCCTAGAATATCACAACACCCTATTCCCATTTTACCATTTTAAAAGTAATCCAACAATTCAACAAAATCTTCCAGACTCCGTGCCCGAAGGCCTAACCATGGATTCTCCCTTTCATTCTATACAATAATACGAAAATGAAAGCGGTCAATCTACTCTTGGAAGAATCCTAGCCTACCTGGATGCCGAACAGCTACAACGGTGCATTTCTAGCTCTGTGAGTGCGTTCCCGGCAAAACAATAGTCTTGAAATCCGCTATTTTGCGTCCCTTCAGCCATGACCCCTCCTCCTCAAGATTCCCTATCCTTGGAGCAGCCTGGGAGGGTTTTTGGAGGAACCCTCATATGTTTTCCAATTGAGGAGAAGAGACTTTTTAATAAAATCCCATCTTAGGCTACTGCCTCCCGTAGCTCCGCTATTGCAGTCTACTCTTCCACTACAACAGTTCTGCTATAGCAAAATAAAATACCGCTATAGTGGAGTGACGTCAGCCCAAATTATTTCCGAAAAATCAAAAAAATTCTATGAAGTCACCCTACTTACCCCGAATGAATTTTTAACCATTTCCCCCAAATTTATGAAATCAGGAAAAATTAACATAACGACGGACCCGATCGTTATAGTTTTGACCTGATTCTTATCCTGGCAAGATACATAGGAAACTCTACATAAGGGTTCGGTCTTCATTATTTCAAAATAATTTCTTCAAGATTTTAAAAACTGGGGATTTTTTTTTGAAACAATTCAAATACGCTCTTCAGAGTTCTTCTAAGAGCGCAAATCAACAATTTCCTCAAATCCAAGTTTCCCTGATATCAGTGCCAATATTGGCCTTGCATTCAAACCTTCATTCAACTTTGATCCCAGAACATGGGACATAAGTTTTTTTTCTCTCCCGATCGTCATAGATTATGAAATATGGAGTTTTGGCCTTCACATTCAAAATCAAGAGTTCAACACTCTCCCAGTCAATCAATTCTTTCGACAACGAAAGTAATATCAAATCTTTGTCATGCTTCTCTTTCTTAGTAATCTTTTTAGCGTATTAGAGTACTGACAAAACTCTGTCTATGTTTTCACATCCATCTTCTTGATTGCCTGATCAGAATAATTTTAAAGCTCATTGTCTGCAATCAGTTCCTCTTAGCCGCCTGTCACACCATTTTTCAAGAATAACCACCAGTTCATAACAATCATACATATCACACCCACAAGTTCATTTCGAACTACATTTTGATCTGATTCTCATCTTGATTCATCTTGGTGAAATACGTAGGCGATCCTACATAAGGATTTGGTCTTCTTGCTATTTTGAAAGGATTTTTCTAGGACTACAAACTGGGGCAAATATTTTGGAATGGTTCAATGATGCTCTCAACCCCTCAAAAAATAATCAAAAGCGTCAACCAATTCTCTCAAGGCCAAAATTCAAGAATATCAATGTCACTCTTACAATAATCTCCATTCGACTTTAGTCTCAAAATCTGAAGACCTAAGTCTCTCTTAAAACCTCCCAAATGCCATAGGCCATGGAATTAACTACGGTGAATCACTTTCACTCTCCAAATCTAAGGGTTCAACACGAGTTGATTCATTTTCGTTGCAGACACACTTATCAAAAGATATCAAGCAATAAAAGGCGAGGAGTCGAGTCTGAAGTCCTTAGAAGTGAACACCCTTATGCTTAAACTAAGAAGCTTTCTTTGAATGCTGGAGGAACAACATCATCCTTGAAACTCATGGGAGAATAACACTAATCTCTGATTTCAAATTGGATACATCACTTGGCCGCATGGCCTAACTCTCATCCCTCTTAGTCTTATGATTGGAGAGTGACTTTAACACTCAGCTATTTGATTCTTGCAGGTTAAATGATCCCTGAACTTTACATGAGATAACATCTGACCTCGGACTTTTTGAGGCATCAATATTCAATGGGACAGACAAATCAGGGGAGTTTTTGACCATGTAATTACATTTTTTTATGACTTTTCTACTTTCACTCCTTTCTTGTTTCTTTACAGGAGAACCGTTCTCATTTAATCGGGGATGGGTACACTAATAAGTGCCTTCGCAAACAACCGAGAGGCCACAACATATCATCTCCAACAACAATTGGAGACGATCACAATAATGGACGGTCCCCATAAATAATTGGGAGATCACAACAATGATCATCCCCACAAACAGTCGGGAGAAACTCTCATCGAGGACGTCGCCAACACCTGACATACGAGGCATCGCTCTGAGTTTGTCTATATCTTTGCATCATTTTTGTACATATTTTTATATTCGGTAAATATCTTAATTTTTTGTCTTATATTTTTTCTAGAGGTGAATTCTTTTCTGCACATACATTTGCTATCGTATTTTCACGAACTACGCGAACCTGATTCTCATCTTGATGAGATATGTAGGCAGCCCTTCTTGGGTTCGGTATTCATTATTAGAAAAAGAAAAAAAGAGTTTGTACATACATTTTAGTCTATATCTTCACAAACTACGTGAACCTGATTCTCATCTCGATGAGATACATAGGCAGCCCTTCTTGGGTTTGGTATTTCTTATTAGAAAAAGGAAAAAAAGAGTTTGTACATACATTTTAGTCTATATCTTCACGAACTATGCGAACCTGATTCTCATCTTGATGAGATACATAGGCAGCCCTTCTTGGGTTTGGTATTCCTTATTAGAAAAAGAAAAAAACAGCTTGTACATACATTTTAGTCTATATCTTCACGAACTACGCAGACCTGATTCTCATTTCGATGAGATATGTAGGCAGCCCTTCTTGGGTTCGGTATTCCTCATTAAAAAAAGAAAAAAAAAATTGTACATACATTTTAGTTCACACCTCCATGAACTACGCATACCTGATTCTCATCTAAATGAGATACGTAGGCAGACCTTCTTGAATTCGGTATTTCCTTTACAAAAAAGATCAAAAAAAATAGTTTTCTTTCTTATTTCACATCATATACTCCATCTTCATGAACTATGCATACCTGATTATCATCTCAATGAGATACGTAGGCAGTCCTTGGATTTGGTATTCCTTTACAAAAAAAAAGTTTTTTTTTTACTTTACATCTTATATCCTGTCCTCCTGAACTACGCAGACCTGATTCTTGTTTATACAAGATACGTAGGCAACTCTTATAAGGGTTCGGTCTCATTTTTTCAAAAAAAAAAGAAAGAAAAAAGAAAAAAACATCAAAGTTTTGACTTGGTTGGTACAAACATAGTTAGAAGTGTGCATGAGAAAGAAACAAATGGTATGATGGAGAGGACCAATTTCGTGGTAAACCATAGATTCTTTTGGTACCTCTTAATTGCACCTTAGTGACACTCGAAAAATTCTCTTGCATGCATCTAAGACAAGAACAAAACCAACCTCATCGTTTCATATGCATTATGTGGCGAGCATTAGATTAATTCATTGCATTGCATTGTTGATTCAGAAGTTGGCCTAAATATTTGCTGAGGCGAAATCCTGATTTACACTTGATTTGAGAAAGGATCGTAGGCCTTCTTTGACCCGATTGTGCCTTTCATAACCTACCAAATGACATTATCCCTAGCATTCCCCCTTTGAGTCTAAAGCCTTTTTTTTGAACAACCACATCTCAGTCTATACCTTTCTGAGTGCTTACATGCACTACCCTCTTTGGACCGACCTCTCTGAGCGCACTAAAAATGTGCAAATTACGGACAAAAACTCAAGATTGAAGATGCCAAAGGCAGAAAATGCACAGTTCCAGAGGTATAAAGATGAAAATATGACTTTAAATAAGGAGTAAAATTCCCCCACAAATCAAGACATGGAGAAGTTCCAAAAGAAAAAAAGATAATGAAAAATACTCTAACAAAAGTGGAGAAATTTCAAAAAAAAAAAAAGAGAAAAAAGAAGAACTCCAATAGGGAAAAAAAGACTCCAACAATGAAAAGAAGTCGATACAAGGGACTACGAAACAAAGGAGGTCAAGCGTTCAAATGCAACAAATGTCAAAGCACAAATACAGTGCATGCTCAAGAGAGGATTAGTCACTTTTATCCAAATAATATCTCACCCGTCCCCAAGCCTACATTACAAGCTAATAATAAGCCCTACATGATCCTATTTCAAGTGTACTCACATTAGTGGATACTTACATGAAGGCCAAACCTATGGTATCACAAGTACATGCATTAAACATCCTTCTGAGTGTGAGTGCACTTCTCAAAATGCCCTAAAATTAAAATACTCAAATGTGTGAAAAATATGACTTTCTTTTGGTGAGGCACGTGAAACATTAGGAAATGTATAGTTCAAAATTTTTGTGTGAATCAAGAGGAACAAATCTTGTCGATACTTAGATATGTCTGAGGTACCATTTGAAACTATTGGAGTTACTCAAAGTTGATCTCGGTTAGCTGGGAAAGATGGTGGAATTCTTACGCATAAGACTAATTATTGGTACCAACTGGAAGTCAAGACATGATTTTCTTTTCAACATTCTTACAACAAAAAAAACAAAAAAAAAACAATAGTTTTCTTCCTTTACAGACGCCCACCTTCTAATGCAGGTATTTATATTTCAGTACATTTTACAAGCGCCCACCTTCTAATGCAAGTATTTACATTCAAGTCCCTTTTACAGGCGCCCACCTTCTAATGCAAGTATTTACATTCAAGTCCCTTTTACAGGCGCCCACCTTCTAATGCGGGTATTTACATTTTCAGTATATTTTATAGGAGCCCACCTTCTAATGCGGGTATTTATATTTTTAGTACATTTTAAAGGCGCCCACCTTCAAATGCGGGTATTCATTCAACGCTCCGGCACACAAACAGGAGTATGCATCGGGATCTTGGCATACAACCTAAGATTCCATTTCATTAACACTTCGGCACACAAACCAGAGTATGCATCGAGAACTTGGCATACAACCCAAGATTCTATTTCATTAACGCTCTGGCACACAAACTGGAGTATGCATCAAAATCTTGGCACACAACTCAAGATTTCATTTCATTAACGCTTTGGCACACAAACCGAAGTATGCAACAGGATCTTGGCACACAACCCAAGATTCCATTCATTCAAAGCTCTGACACACAAACTGGAGTATGCATTGAGATATTGGTATACAACTCAAGATTCCATTTCATTCAACGCTTAGGCACATAACCCAAAGTTTGCATCATGGTCCTGGCACACAACTCGAGATCACTTTTCCATTCCAACACTCTGAGAAACAAATCAAAGTTTGATTCAAAGTCTCGAGAAACAAGCTGAGACTCCATTCTATTTCATCAACACTGCATTCATACAATTTGAAGACATCATATTCAAGCACCACTCTACCTACATCACACCAACATGGGACGTGTAGGCGATCAGGTCTTCAATGACCAACAATTCCTCTCACATATCCAGTGTCATTAATTTGGTACTTGGAGAATTTCAAAATTGACACCAAACTGTTTCTTCACACACATCCTCTCATTTTCGAACTACATAGACCTGATTCTCGTGATCTCGAGATATATAGTAAGCTCTATAAAGAGTTTGATCACTATCACATCATAATCATTCTTTTTCTCAGCAAGTACACAATTTTGCATCCCCAGCGTCTCACAACTCGACACTAGGTCAATTTTAAAAGAGACATCAGGAATATGTGAATGCTTCTGTTCCCAAATAGTCTTTTCTTTTAATTATTTTCACAGGGTCGTCCGCCCCAAATAATAGGACAAGAGGTAATTTGCCTCAACTTTTGAACTACACCTGGCATGATCCTCGTGCAATTTGAGGTATTTAGATAACTCTAACTCAGAGTTCGGCCATATTTTTATCATAATTCTTTGTCGAGCAAAATTGACTTCATCTCAATGTTTTTGCCCAAAGATTCTTACATCATCTTTAGTCGAAAAGGGGCAATTGTTGACACCCAATTTTGGCTCTCCGTGCTTAAAATTAGCGTCTTCAGGTCTCCTGATCGTTAAAGAGCACAAAATAATTTTTTTACACATTCTTCTTGAAATATAACAATTTATTGATAATCATCCTTGTTTTAAGTATTTTATCAATTTATTGATAAATTTTTTTATTTTTTATAATTCATTGATAATTATTCTTAATTTCATAAATATTAAGGCTTTTATTAATTTATTGTCGCATTTTTACTGTCTTACAATTTATTGATAATTATCCTTTATTTTGTAAATATTAGGATTTTTATCAATTTGTTGTCTTTATACAATTTTGATAATCACAATATTTTTTACAGTCACCTACACACGTACACAATACAAATACTACAATTTCAATTCTTTACAATACATTACATTTTATTTTATTATTATATTTTTGTAATCACATACCAATACACATAATTTTATACATTGTTTATATTTTTAATATATTTCGCAAACGCAAGAAGTCAGAACAATTAATTATAAATATATCATAAAAATTTGGTCAAGTCAAGGTCTTATCACCTTTTTAAAAGGTGACATTTGATGTGACTAGGTGTGGCCATTGCCCATTGGTTAAAAAACTTTATACATTAGTTAATAGGATGAATAACCCATTAGATAGTAACCAAAAAATAAAAGGATAAAAAATATTTTATGTTGGATAAAAGGGGAACACATTTTACATTAAAAATAAATAGTGGGGGTTTAATTTTTAGAGACTACACTGCACACACACTCACAATTTTCAGATTTAAAAAATTCTTTTTACTCTCTTCTCTCTCAAAAATTATCATCTTCTCCATTTGTCTCAACCTCTCCCTCATCTCTCTCTCTCATTGCTCTCTCCCCCTCTCCCCTTCTGTCACTGCCTCGCTGGAGGTGATGACCGGAGAGAAGCCACCACCACGATGCATGTCCTTTCATCTTCTTTGTGCTGCTCTCCCACCGCTACTGTTGCACCAAAAAATAGGGGCCAAAATTGGCTGAAAAAATTCCTCAACGCCACCAACCCCACCTTTTGTCTCCCTGGCCGGATATGCTAGATATGACCGGAGAAAATGTCTCCGGTGAATTGGGTTTTGTTGAGTTAATATGTTATTGTGTATGTTTGTATAGATCTAGACAAAACTTGTAATTATTCTATGTCCCCGCATTTTTTTTTGACATTGCTAACTTCACTGGAGCGTCGACTTAGACTTTTTGCTTGTTGTTGTGTTTCAATGGTATTGCCATGTGCTTGACTATTTTTTTTTAACATTTTCTGGTGACTATGGATTTTCCGGCGAGTTCTTCATCTTCTCCGACGAACATCATTGTTTTGAGGCTCCATTTATGGTTTCTTTTTGCTTACTGTTGCTATATTTTTGCTACTAGTTTTGACATTTGGACTGATTATTCTTTGTTTACATTTTTTTTTGATGATTGTCGATCTTCAGACCACCCTGTTGTGGCTCAGTTACTGTTGCTGCAATTTTTGGACTATTTAGATGATTATGTCCTTTCTCTTTACTATTTTTGATGTTACGCTGATATTAAACAGATAATACACACTGTGGCCAATGAAAAAACTCCCGTCGATTTTTGAGGCCTCCACAATAAAAAGACGGATACATATATACATACGTAGTAAAAAAAAATTAAAAAATTGGGCGATGATGAAATTTTTAATATTACAAAGACGAAATAAAAAGTTTTATGATTCGTATCTTAACGAGGTGATCTCGGATGGCCAACCGATGGTTCACAGCCATGACGTATCTAAAACTTAGTACAACTACATATCTGAGCCCACACTATAATAAAATTCTATTTTTTTATATTTACATATATATACACGTATTTCTTTAACTTATTTTGATAAATATTTATCTATTATTGATATTTTTACTAAGTGTTTATACAGTTACTTGAAGATACTTCCTGAAGATGACAATTAAAAGGAGTTTGAAGATCTCTCTAAAATTCATTGTTTGTATTTATATTCTTGTAATTGTACAAAAGATAAAATATAGTGAAAACCTTACTTTTGGGGTATCGAGTGGGAGTGCCCCTTTATTTACTTATTTATTATTACGCGCTTAGGCAAAACTTAAGTCGTAAATACTTTTATAAATAAACTAATTTAACTTAAGTACTAAATTAATTAATTCACATTTTTACGTAAGGCAAGCATTAGGATGTCTTTTTCTTTTAAAATAAATCTTCCTTTTAATTATTTTTGTTTAAAATTTTACAAATATTTTTTACATATTATTTTGTTAAATACACTTTTTAAAATTTTTTAATATTCTTTTCTCATTCTTAAAATCATTTTTTTCTTGCAACAGTGAAATAATATTTACATAATGAAAAATGCAAGTTAATTAATATAGTAATTATACAATCTTTTCGATACATTTTCTTTACATTATACATATTTTTATACATCTTTTACATTCCTTAATCAATGTATTTATTCTTACATTATTTGTACTTAGACATATATTACTTACACATTTTTCTTATATATATATATATATATATATATATATATATATATATATATATATATATACTATATATATTTCGTAGTAGTATCTATTCTTTTATATTAACATATTTACATATCTTTCATATTAACAATATACATTCTTTTACACTCTTTTATATATAAACTTTCACACATACTAAATTTTATTATATATATATAAATATATTTTTACACTCTTATGCACATATTTTAAAATTATTCTTTGCACATATATTTATATATTTTTTACTGTTCATACATTTCAAAAAAGAATGATTTTACCTCCCCTCTCTTTAAAAAATTAAGTTTAGCCAGGTACCACATTTGTGGATTCCGAAGTATGCCTAACACCTTCCCTTCGGAATAACTTGAACCCTTACCTAGAATCTCAAATGGTTTTCGCAGATTAAAATGCGAGTCATACATATAATTTATCAAAATAGGTTTCCTAGGGCGTCTACAAGTCGTGTCTAGTAGTTTCTTGCTTATGGGTGTGTTGTGCACCACACTTATAATCAGGAGGCTATAGGGCATTTAGGATTGGTTACCATTCTTTTATCTTCTAGATCGTGCTTTGAGTCCTAAATGTTGCTTATTGAAATCATGCATTCTATTCTACATTCGAGGATGAATGTTCCTAAGGTGGAGAGGATGTAACACCCTAATTGTTTTAAGGTTGTCCTTTATCCTGCGTTGAAGGCTTACGAGCCTAAATTTGATAGTTATTTTATAATGTTATGCATGATTTGAGAACATTTAATTTATATTAAAATTTTTAAAAATATATTTCTATTGCCTTCCTAAAATATCATAAATATTTATAGAAATTGTCTAGCTATGATATATTTGTAAATGTATTTGTTAGTACTCTAATGGGGATTTAAATATAGCTATGTAGGAAATATTTTTAAAAGGAAATTTTTGGTAGTCATTATACATATAGGTTCGATGATTTTTTATTTTTTTTAGTTTATATAAATTATTTATATGTAAATGTTGTGATAAACATTTAATGCTAGTAATGTCATCATATATATGAAGTGGTATAAAGATTTACTGCCACAAATATGTGTGGCCTTTAATTGTCCAAATCATTTGAATGTGTCACTTTTTACATTAGACATTATATGTGAAATGTTATTTTTATTTTCTCAATGTCACGATTCAACCTCCCTCTTTATATATATTTACTATGTACAAGAATAACTTTATATTCTTTAGCATAGATCAGTAGATCCAAACACGTATTTCCTTAGTATACTTAACGTTGATTTAGGTTCTTCTTTGTGTAACTCAGTGGCCAAACTATTGTACATTGTGTTGATTAGTGTCACCCTTTTTGAGCTAAGCCCTGTTGGTTCCCCATTTTTTTATCCTTATTTCATGTAAATGTTAAATATTAGAAAATCATAAGTTTTTGCCAAAGGAAATGGGTTGATGGAGTTTGTGGTAGCTTCAGGATAAGAGCGTTGAGGTATGTAAAGGCAATTCCTTTCCTTTTTGGCATGATTCCTTACAAATTAAAATCTTCGTATCTATCGTGTTATTAAAGGGTCGATTATTAGATGTCCTTAAATTATGGTTGGTGTTATTCTTATTAGAAACTCATATGTGTTGATCTTTGTTTATTGTTAAGTTGGAAGGAGTGGTGTATAATTGTGGTTATCAGATTATGGTGATGGTCGAGTTAATCTTGGTATTAGGGTTGTGGTGCGGACAAGGTACGATGGTTATTGAGTACTTGGGGGCTATTTATTAAGTTTTTATTGTATTATGTGTTGCATATTTCATCATATTTTATTGTATTTTGATTGTGGTTGCTTAGAGGGCTCACGAAAAACCTGTAAGGCATGAGACCTGTTCGCATGGTTGAGCCTGTGGCTCTGCGAGGATCTGTAAGGCGTGAGACCTTTTCGCATGGTCGAGCCCATGGCATTATGAGATCCTGTAAGGCATGAGTATTTTTTTGCATGGCCTCCCTTGTGTATTGATCTCCCATAAGGCGTGAGTTTATTTTGCAGGTTGAGCCTTTGTATTGTGTTGTTCATTTCATATTGCATTCATATGTTATAATTGTTGTGGTTAACTGCATCTTGAGCTTTGGAAATGATGTGTTGTTAAGGTTGTGGTTGTTATAGGGCCTGGAGTAGGGAAATGTAAAGTAGTGTTGGGCTGACGTGGTACTGGGCAGGTTATGGCTAGGATGTTGATATTGTCCTTATTTTGACTTTCTTAATATTATGGTTTCAGTTTCAAGTTGTATTGTTTCTGTTATTATGTTGCCTTCCATATTCAGTACATTATTTCATAGTGACGTCCCCATTGCTTGGGGGGCGGTGTATTCATACCTGCAGGTTATCAGGTAGATAGTAGTCCTCATTGCGTATGGTTGAGTTTAGATGGTGGTCGATATGCTCCATTCTTTCTGGAGTCGCTGGGTTAGAGTCTTTTTTTTGCTTTATACTGGTAATGGGTTCGTCGGGGCCCTGTCTCGACTTATGGTTAGTGTTTTTTCATCTTAGAGGCTTGTAGACATCTACTATGGGTCTGAGAGTTAGTTATGGCCTGGCGGTCCTTGTATTATCCTTTTGTTATATTTGAGTTTGTTTCCATTGTGTTTTGGTTTGCTTGGTTTGGTTTCCTTTGGTTCGCTCGATCAAGTGAGGCACCAAGTGCCAGTCGTGCCTCCCTGAGTTTGGGGCGTGACATATTCTTCCAGTGCTTCACCTTAGGGTGATCTGATCTTGTTTGTTAAGAAGAAGGATGGTAGCCTGAGTATGTGTATAGATTACGGGCAATTGAACAAGGTTACCATCCAAAATAAGTATCCCTTTCCCCACATAAGTGGCCTTTGACTAGTTGCAGGGTGCTTCGGTGTTTTCTAAATTAACTTGAGGTCAGGGTATCATCAGCTGAAGATTAGGCTTGAGGATATACCTAAGACAACTTTCTGGACTCGGTATGGTTATTATGAGTTCCAAGTAATGTCGTTTGGGTTGACCAATGCGCTGACAACTTTTATGAGCTTGATGAATGGGGTTTTCAAGTCATTCTTGGATTCTTTCATGACTGTTTTTATCGATGATATTTTGATTTACTCCAAGAATACGGAGGAGCATATAGAACATCTTCGTATTGTTTTTGGGAATTTTGAAGGAGAAGAAATTATATGCTAAATTTTTGAAGTGTGAATATTGGTTTTCTTCGGTTGCCTTCTTAGGGCATGTAGTCTTTGAAAACGGAGTGATGGTGGATCCCTAGAAGATTGAAAAAGTTAAGAGTTATGTTCAGCCTAGCTCTGTGACTGAGGTTAGGAGTTTTATGGGTTTTGCTAGCTATTATCGCAGGTTCATCAAGAATGTTGCTTCCAATTCTACTCACTTGACAAGGTTGACCTAGAAGGAGGTACCATTTGTTGGGTCTGACAAGTGTGAGGAGATCTCTAAAAGCTCAACACTTTTGACTATGGCTCCTATCCTCTCATTGCCAGTTGAAGGTAAGGATTTCACTGTATTTTGTGATGCTTCCCATTTGGGTTTGGGTGTTATGTTGATGCAGGAAATAAATGGCATAACTTATGCTTTGATGCAACTGAAGCCTCATGTGAAGAATTACTCGACTCATGATTTAAAGTTGACAGTTGTGGTATTTGCACTTAAGATCTGGAGGCACTATCTCTATGGTGTCAAGTGTGAAGTGTTCACGTACAATCGCCAGCCTACAACATGTCTTTACATAGAAGGATCTGAATCTGAGACAGAAGAGGTGGATAGAGTTTTTGAAAGATTAAAATGTGACCATCTAGTATCATTCGGGTAAGAATAATATGGTGGCAGAAGCATTGAGACGGAAAGCGATAAGCATGGCAATTTGACTTATTTGGGGGGGGTGTCCAAGTGACCTTTGGTTAGAGAGATTCAAACTCTAACATCCAGGTTCATACAGTTGGGCATTTTTAAAGAGGTTGAGTGTTGGACAGTATTGAGATTAAGTCCACATTTCTCGAGGAAATCTGTAACAATCAATTCCGTCGTTAAAAGTGAACTATTCGTACGAAGAAACGGGTTAGAAAACTTCTGGGTTGGGGAGTTGGAAATTTTAGTCTAGGCTAGTCTCGAATGATTTTTGAGCAAGGTGAGGTCTAGGGAAACTCGAGAAAGGATTGGATAGAATGTATACAGTTGAGCTAGATTTCCTATTAGCTAAGATGTTAAGGAGTCCGTAGGACCTTTCGGAAGTGAATTCGGGTGAGTAGAACTCCCAGTATCAAACTTGATGTGAAAGGGTCAGTCTAGAACATCAAGGTTTGAAGGTGTGTTGTAAAATAGGCAAATATAGGAGGATTCCCGAGATTCTTTCCCGTGTCAATCGTTACGCAATGATGATGACCTCTATAGCAAAGAAATTCTCTCCACTATAGTAGAAGTCAAGGCGGTCAACCTCACTATAGTGGGTGGCTTCCGCTACGGCGGTGCCGCTATAGCGGAGTAGGACTGCTATAGTGGAATAAGTCACTGTTAGTGTAGAAACTTCCCCAAAAATATTCAAAAATACTAAAGATTGCTTGGGGAAGGGCAGAGGCGAAGAGAGGCAATTTCTACTAATTTTCCACCAAATTTCTTCATAAAGGTAAGGATTCTATTCCCCTAACTTACTACTACAATTGCTATGCATTAGAATAGATAGTTTCAGGCTTGGGGGAGGATTTGGCTTGACCTAAGGAGGAAAAATCTGGTGTAACAAGGATTCTAAGGTGTAGAAATCTTGGGTTTTGTATATAATTTCTTATTCATGATTAATTTACCATAATTCGCCAAATGTAACCATAAAAAATGGTAGTTCTAGGTGAATTAATAGTGGAAAAACCCTAGAATGGTGGAATGATCATGGGTTTGGCCCGGGGATTAGGATTTAAATATAATCCAGGGGTAATTAGGTCACATCAATTGATTTTAGTATTGTGTGGTTATTTTTTGACCAAGGGAAAGCAAAAGCTTCAAGAAACAGGAAGGCTCTGGTCCGGTAGAGCTTTCAGGCTAATTCAAGGTAGGTGATGCTTGATTGTTTTCCCATTTAGGATATGTGTGCATTGTTAACTAATTCTTTAGTTTATGCACATTACATGGTTTAGGGAACATAATGATAAATGTCTATGATATTCGATGTTAATCATGTGGAATAAACTGTCTTAATTACTTGTTGGTTGTACAAGTATGCTTGGGTTCATTATTGTTGATTGATGGGTTATCTGTGATATTTGGTTGGCTCGGGTGCCATGCCTGGTATAATATATTGGTTGGCTCGGGTACCACACTTGGTATGGGATATTCATTAGATGGCTCAGGTACCATGCCTAGTACGTGCTCTAATACATTTGGCTTGGGTACCATGCCTAGAACATGAGTGGACCAGGTCTACTCCTTGTGTTATAATTATTGCATGTTGGTCCATGAATGGCCGAGTGCTTGTGTTAAATGCTGGGTTGATTCTTGTGTAGACCTGGGTTGCATATTAAACATTATAGATGTGGACTTAGGGATCCTTATTTGCTCTAGATTATTTGAGAAGTGGTAGATGTGTATACATTGTTGTGGTTGTTGTGGAGTCTAGACATGTTTCATGTAGCTGATAAGTCAGGTTGATGACTTAGAGTGTGGATTGTATTTGCTGGCTTCTTTACACATGTTTTTTCCTGCCTTACTAAGTTCTAGTTAAGTGTTCATATTTAGTTTATTGGAGTTGGACGATGATCCTACCAATATACTGTTGTTTGTGTACTCATACTGCACTTGCTCTTGTTTTGTTAAGTACAGGGCATATTCTGGCGGTGGTTGCGCGACCTCAGCTGTGACACAATTGTTAGATGAATCTAAGGGTAAGCTACTTCTCCCGAGCTGCCATGAATTCATCATTTCCTTCTAGTCCATTGTTCAGAATCAAACTACTTTTCTTTTGGGGTTGCATCCCCGTAATCTAGACTTGTTAGATGTTTTAGTACACGACTTTCAGATTCTAGGGGTCTTTTCTACAGGATTCTCTTTTAATTATTTTTTATATGAATTCTTAGATTTATTCAATGAAATTGGTTTTTTAGCTGCTTAGTTTTGGTAAGTGTTGTCTTGGTTCTCTCACCGGAGTTTTTGGGTGGGTTCCATACACGGTGGTTTAGATTATGACAAAGATGGTATCAGAGTCTTATGTTCGTTGATCTCATCATACCAAAATGGGTCTAGTAGAGTCTTGCAGAATGGTAAGAAGATGTCTGTACTTTTCTTTGAGAGGCTACATGAGTTTAGGAAACTATCTCTTCATTCTTCCTTCGTTCTATAATTTGATATTAATTAGTATCTGGTGATCCAAATTGGTATATAACTTCCTTCACTCTTTTGTACGCAAATGGCTAACACAAATGAAATAAAGCGAGGCTACCAGCTCCAGCTACGGGACCAGTGGCTAGAGGGTGAGGATGGGGCAGGGACAGGGGCAGAGGAAGAGCAACACCCGCCAGGGGTGGATCTCAGGCAGCGGCTGAGCCAAGGGCGGCGACCCCTCCCCCACCCCAAGATCATGTTAAGAAGGAGGTTGAGGTTGTGCTTGAGGAGGGTGCAGAATGGGAGGAGGCGACACCAGTCAGAGGTGCAGGTCTTCCCCCTATGTCATCTGAGGTAATTTAGTAGGGGTTGGCCTTTCTGAACGGGGTGGCAGGTACTGGAGCCAACCCCACAGGGCCATCAGATAAGGTTTTAGGCGCTCATATAACTGTAACCATAACTCCTAGGATAGATGAAGCATCAAATATCGATGCATTATTTCATTCGATGCTAGGCCCTGTTATAACCGGGACCGAGCATGAGCTATTGACCAAGTTCTTAAAGTTGAAACATCTATCATTTCATGGTACAGAGAATGAGGATGCCTTTGAGTTTATTTTGGACTGCTATGAAAGGTTGCACAAGTTGTGTATTGTACAACAACATGGGGTGGAGTTTTTTACTTTTCAGTTGCAGAGGAAATGGTAACATGGGAAGGGGAGTAGCACAACCAGCTAAAGAGGTTGCCTGGATTGATGATAGAGCCCATTGTTATGCCTTCCCAAGGAAGTCTGAGGCCGAGACATCAAATGCTGTGATAATAGGTATAATTCTAGTCTATGACCAAATGGATTCTATGTTATTGTATCAAGGTTCCACATATTCATACGTATCTATTAAATTTGCCTTGGGTTTGGATTTGATTTGTGATGTTCTTTATTCCCATATTCATATTTCTACCCTGGTTGGGGATTATGTGGTAGTGACCCATGTATATCGTACTTTCTCTGTGGTGTTTGTGAGTTTTCAGACTTGGGTAGATTTGGTTATCCTGGATATGCTGGGTTTTGATGTTATTTTGGGTATGACTTAGCTATCTCTGTATCATGCAGTGTTGAATTATAATTCTAAGACAGTAACTCTAGAGATTCCGGGTAGAGATAGACTAGAATGGGAATGTGTGTACATGCCTAAGTCGGTGATATTATATCCTTTGTTCGGGCTAGAAAGCTAGTGGGAAAAGGTTGTTCAACCTTCTTCGCTCACTTTCGGGATGTTAGTTCGGAGTCTCCTTCCATTGAATCCGTCATAGTGGTTTTTGAATTTCAGGAGGTATTCCTGGCTGATTTGCCTAGCATGCCTCTAGACAAGGACATTGATTTCTGTATATATTTAGATAGGGATGAGTTTCATGACATGTTTTTGGAGAAATATGTGCCTCTCACTCTGAGAGTTGTTGAAAGATTATGACATGAGCAACACGTATTATCCGTGTAAGGCCAATGTGATGGAAAACACATTGAGCTGGAAAGCAGTAAGCATGGGCAGTTTGTCTTGTTTGGGGGTGTCCAAGCGACCCTTGGCTAGAGAAAATCAAACTCTAGCATCCAGGTTCATGCAGTTGGGCATTTCAGAAAAAGGTGGAGTGTTGACCAGTATTGAGGTTAAGTCCACATTTTTGGAGGATATTTGTAACTATCGGTTCCATCATTATGGGTGAATTTTTAATTTCATAATGCAACACGTGATGGTAGATCCCTAAAAGATTTAAGTAGTTAAGAGTTGGGTTCGGCCTTGCTCTAAGACTGAGGTTAGGAGTTTTGTGGGTCTTGATAGCTATTATTGCAGGTTTATCAGGAATTTTGCTTCCATTGCTACTAACTTCACAAGGTTGACCTAGAAGAAGCTACCATTTGTTGGGTCTAATAAGTGTGAGGAGGTATTCCAAAAGCTTAAGACACTTTTGACTACGGATCCTATCCTCTCATTGCTGGTTGAAGGTAAAGATTTCATTGTATTTATGATTCTTCACATTCGGGTTTGGGTGCTATGTTGATGCAGGAGATGAATGTTATAGTATATGCTTCAAGGCAATTGATGCCCCATAAGAAAAATTACCCAACATACGATTTGGAGTTGGCAACGGTGGTCATTTACTCAAGATCAGGATACACTACCTCTATGGTGTCAAGTATGAAGTGTTCACAGACCATCGCAGCCTGTAGAATGTGTTTACATAAAAGGATTTGAATTTGAGACAGAGGAGGTGGATGGAGTTGTTGAAATATTATGACGTGACCATCTAGTATCATCAAGGTAAGGCCAATGTAGTGGCAGACTCATTGAGTCAAAAGATGATTAGCATGGGTAGTTTGGCTTATTTGGGTGTATCTAAGCGACCCATGGCTAGAGAGGTTCGGAATCTAGAATCCAAGTTCATACAGTTGGGCATTCCAGAAAAGGGTGGAGTCTTGGGCAATATTTAGGTCAAAACCACATTAATAGAGAACATCATGGACAAATAGTTTAAGGATGCATAATTGATTAAGCTACGGAACAAGGTGCTATCCGTGGAGTCCCCAGACACCACAGTTGCTGCATGTGGGGTATTAAGCTTTAGACGACAGATTTACATTGCTTGGGTTAATGACTTGGTTCAGAAGGTGTTGGAAGAGGATCATGGTTCACGGTACTTGATTTATCCTGGCGTAACCAAAATGTACCGAGACTTAAGGCGACTTTATTGGTGGCTTGGGATGAAGAGGTACATAGTGAATATGTGTCTAAGTGTCAAAAATTGTCAGTAGGTGAAATATGAGCATCAAAGGCCTGCAGGATTGCTTCAAAGGTTGCCCATTCCTGAGTAGAAGTCGGAAAGGATAACCATGGACTTCTTGGTAGGTCTTCCTAAGACCTTGGGAAAGTATGACTCCATTTGGGTCATCTTGAACAGGCTGACCAAGTAGACTCATTTTATTCCGGTCAGGGTGGATTACAACTCCCAACAGTTTGCCAAAATCTACGTCAAAGAGATAGTGAGATTGCATGGGTTCCCCTTTCCATAATTTCAGACAGAGGTACACATATTACTTCTAAGTTCTAGGGAAAGTTGTACGAAGAGTTCGGCACCCAACTACTTTTAGCATAGCTTTTAATCCTTAGACAGATGGTCAATCGGAGAGGACGATTCATGTATTGGAGGACATACTGAGAGAATGTGATTGATTTTGGAGGCCATTGGGATCAATTTTTACCATTGTGTGAATTTTCATACAACAACAACTACCACTCTTGTCTTGATATGGCCCCATTCGAGGCACATTATGAGAGGGGATGTAGATCACCCATAGGGTAGTTTGGAGGTAGGCGATGTAAAACCTTTGGGCGTTGACTTGGTGAAGAAAGCTCATAAAAAGGTGAGGTATTCAAACAAAGTTGTTGGCAACCCAAAGCATGCAAAAAGAGTATGCGGATCGCAAGGTAAGGGACATGGAATTTTAGGTTAGTGAACATGTCCTGTTGAAGGTGTCACCCATAAAAGGGGTAATGTGATTGGGCAATAGGGGCAAGCTTAGCCCTTGGTAAATTGGCCCATTTGAGGTTCTTAAAATTGTAAGGCCAGTGGCTTATAGGTTAGCACTGCCGCCCAGTTTATCTGGAGTCCATCCAGTTTTTCATGTATCCATGCTGAAGTGATACCATGGGGATGTGGAGTACATCATTAAGTGGGATTTGGTCATGTTAGACAAGGACCTACAGTACGTGGAGGAAACAGTTGCAATTCTTGATTGGGATGTCCAGAAATTGAGGACAAAGGAAATCAGATTGGTAAAGGTTCAATATAAGAATCTTTCGATTGAGATAGATTCTTGGAAAATCGAGAAGGACATGCGGGACAAGTAACCTCAGTTGTTTGAGGATTCAGGTACTACCATTTTCTCTCTTTTTGCTAATTGTTTTTTTGTTTGATCATTCAGGGATGAACAACGGGTAAATTGATATCTTTTGTAATGATCGGTTCCATCTTTATAGGTGAACTATTCATGTGAAGGAACAAGTTAAAAAACTTTCGAGTTGAGGAGTTGGAAATTTTGGGCTAGGCCAGTCTCTAACGATTGTTGAGCGAGTTGAGGTCTAGAGCAATCCGAGAAAGGATTGGATAGAATGTCTATGTTTGAGCTACATTTCCTATTAGCTAATATGTTGAGGAGCTCATAGGACTTTTTGTAAGTGACTTCGGGTGAGTAGAATTCCTAGTATCGAACTTGATGCGAAAGGGTTGGTATGGAACTTCAAGGTTTGAAGGTGTATTATAAAATGGGCAAATATAGGAGAATTCTCGAGATTCTATCTAGTGTCTCCAAGTTGGTGAACAAGTATTGTTGAAAGTGTCACCAATGAAAGGGGTAATACAATTTGGAAAGAAAGGCAAGCTCATCCCTCGGTACATCGGTCCCTTCGAAGTCCTTGAGATGGTAGGACCGGTGCCGTACAGGTTAGCACTGCCACCCAATTTATTCAGAGTCTAGCTAGTATTCCATGTATCCATGCTGAAACAATAACATGGGGATGTGGATTATATTATAAGTGGGAATCCATTCTGCTAGACAAGGATCTTTAATACGAAGAGGAGCCGGTTGTGATTCTTGATCAGGATATCCGAAAATTGAGGACAAAGGAAATCAGATCTGTGAAGGTTCAATGGAAGCACCGTCCGGTTGAGGAAGCCACTTGGTAAACTGAGAAGGACATGCGGTATAAGTACCCTCACTTGTTTGAGGATTAAGGTACTACACTTTCTCTCTTTTAGCTCATCTTTTTCAGGCTTGATCATTTGGGGATAAACAACGAGTAAATTGGCATCTATTGTAATGACATGTTCTGTCGTTATGATTTAACCAGTCATGCAAAGTTTCAAGTTAGAAAACTTCCGGGTTTGGGAGTTGAAAAATTTGGGCTAGGCTAGTCTCGGACGATTTCCAAACAAGGTATAGTCTAGGGAAATATTGGTGAGGATTGGGTTAATTATCTTATGTTGAGCTAGATTTTCCATTAGATAATACCTTAAGGAGTCTGGGGGACTTTTCAAAAGTGAATTTGGGTGAGTAGAACTCCCGGTATCAAAGTTGACGTGAAATAATTGGTCCAGAACGCCGGGCTTTAAAGTGTGTTGTAAAATGAGCATATTTGAGAGAATTTCCAAAATTCTGTCACATGTCAACCGCTATAGAGATTGATACCGCTCTACTATGATGACCGCTGTAGCAGAGAAATTCCCACTATAGAGAAAGTCAAAGTCAGTCAACACCGTCATAGACGTCGAGTCCCCTATGGCGGTGCCGCTATAGTAGTGTACGGACTTCTATAGTAGAATAAGTCATTGTAAATGCATAAAATTCAGCAAAAATGTTTAGAACTGTTCAAGAACATATTGGGGAAGGGCATAGGTAAAGTAAGGCAATTTCTATTGATTACCCACCAAACTCCATCGAAAAGGTAAGGTTTTGACTCCCCACTTTAGTATTTCGATTCTCGAACCTTAGAAACTATAATATCTGGATTGGGAGAAGGTTTGAATTGACCTAGGATGATAGAATCCGGTGGAAAAGGGGGGATTCTAGGTGTAGAATTCTTGGGTTATGATTATTATCACTTATGCATGATTAAATGTAATGACCCTTCCGGTTATTTCCACATATACATTTTTCTTGTACCGTTAGAGCTTGTTTGTAGCGGCCCTAAGTCATTTAAGTCTTGTCGGGACCGGTATTTCGATGCCGGATCCATTTGTTTGGTAGTATGATAAGTTTTGAAGTCAAGCAAGTCGGCAAAAGTTATCGTAAGTTTCTTTAATAAATTTTCTGAACTTTGGGTAAAATGTCTCAGAGCTTTTATCTCAATATATAAAGAGTTAGAAGTCCCCCAAAATACCAAATCGAAGGTCTACGAGTCTAGTTTCCAACACACAAAACCTCACGTCCAACTGATCTAGGAGTAAAAAGTTATGACTGTTTTACCGCGGACTGTCTGGCAGGAACTGGGTCGCGAACCGGGTCGGGTAAAAATCGATTTAAAGCCTCAACTTCACGTTTTAAAATGCCATTTCAGTTCTGAAACAGTGAGAAAACATAAGGGAGGGTTCCAAGAGAGTTCTTGAGTATCAAAATCGTGCGATGGTGAATTGCGAACCTAAATTTAAGAATTTTATTAGCATCGCGCGTATATTTGAAAATATTTTATTTTAAAGTTATATTTTTATTACCTTTTTTAAAGTATTTTAAAGGTCTATGAAAAATATTTTTGTTACGATATAATTGTATATGTATTTATTTTATAAGGTTTTATACATTGTAATATTTTAACGGAGATAGTAAATTTAGTTATGTTGAAATTTATTATTATAATATAGTAGGTTTTATTCGAAATAATTTTCTAATGATTATGGTATATTCAAAAATTATATTTATTTTACCACGAATCTATGCAATACCCGAGTATGTACATAATGGGATAAAATATTTTTAAGTTGGTACCTCCGCTCCATGTGGAAGTGCAGGGAGTGTACATCTATTGCTAAATTGCCGGCACATGGCATTCAATAGTGACTTTACTAATATGTGGATTACTATCTACATTCCATGTGGATAATGTTAGGGATTTGGCAGAAAGTAAATATGCTCTTTCTATAAATATCACTACGCTTCTGTCTTTTTTGAAAATTTTCACTTTAACATTATATAGCATAGATAAGTTAGCTTTTGTACTGTACATATGTACATATTACGTGAGGAGCATTTTGAGAGGAAAACTTTTGTTAATTATTCAATTATTGAAAAGAAAATTTATTATCTATGTCAAGTTATTCAAACTCAAATTTGAGTTTGATTTCATTTCAGAGTTTTTTTCGGAGAGGTTCAAGCTTGTCATCGGACGACAGATAGGTTACGGTTTATTTTCCCTAGACTCCGCATATATAGGATAAAATTGTATTAATGGGCATCCTTGGGTTGGGTTTATTAGGTTGGTACCACAGACCTCGACCGATTTATTCATGTCCGCCTACTTTTGTTCCTCCGTTGCTTGTAGTACTTGCCGATATATTTTATTTACCCTTGTGGTCCTCTGAGACCTTGTTGACTCTGGAACATAGCAAGGTGGGATTTTGGGAATGTCCGCGAGTCCCGGGCATAGAATTATCCTTCTAGGCTGGTTATGCTTGCTGAGTAGCTGTGGGCCTGTGCAGGGTCGATAGGTTGATTGTGAGCTGCTGGGCAGCTATTGTGTGTGATCATACCATTTCCATGCATTTAAAGAGGTTTTATCCATGTTTTACTACGATTTGGCTTCGGGCCTACTGGCACTATTTTCTAAACCTTGCATGGCCCCGGGGGCTTATTTTTGATGGAAATGATTTGGAAATGGTTTGATTTAACTTGTGAATATTCCTGGGTAAAAGAAAGTAAAATTATGTTTTAAATAACCAGTTTTACGATTAACGCTGGACTCGGCAGGGCCGGAGTGCTAGTTGAGTTTTCTTGCTACTTGAGATGATTTTAGCCTCGGTCAGACCGAGCACCTGAGATGACTTTCTACTGTTTAGACCCGGTTATGCCCGGGCACCCTTGGAGGGTTTTTTGAGCTATTTTCCTACTACTTTAGTCCTGGACAGGGTCTGGGCATGCATATTAGAGACTGGGCCTCTATCTTGAACCCGGACTTGCTTTCGGACGACATGTTTTGACACTAAGTTTTAGTATGGGGTCAGAGACCTCCATGGAACTTACCATCCGGGCCTGGGGCTGCGGGCTGCGTGTGCCGGAGGAAGGGTATACGGTGGAGTAGAGGTATACGGGCAGTGACCTTCCATGGAACCTACCTGCTGGGCTGGATCGGCACCGGATGAGGTACATACAGAGATACCATTTCACTTGAGATCTTCATGCATCATATCATTCATTGTTTGAGGCTCCACCCTTGTTTGTTGTTTGTTGATTGTACACTCCGGTAGTATGGGATGCCGGAGGGTATGTTTTCACTTGTTTGTGTTCCTCAGTTGTATGGGCGGCCGGGGGACTGTAGGTAGACTCTTGCTATTTACTTACAGAATTGTTCCCTGTTACGGTTAAGTATGAAATTGGTTACTGCTAGACTGTTAGTTTCCGAATTTGAGATTGATATGATTAGTTGAGTTTGATTCATGTCTCTGAGCATGCCTATCATTACTCTTTCCCTCTTCTTATACTTGAGGTTACTGGTATACCGTCTATTTCGTAAACTTATTATGTATACACTGTTATTACAAGGACCCCAGGTGTGTTATTTCTTACTTTCACCTATGCCTATGGTGTATATATTCGACTTACTGGCCTCACATGTGGTTCTGTTGATTTCCCTCTGGGCTAGTTCCTGTATACTTTTTGTTGATTTCTGTGACTACTTGCTTCTATTATGTCTGTTACTGCGCTTTTATCTTATATGTGCCCAGTCGTCCTATGATACCTACTGGGTACCTTATGCTTCGCATTTGGTGCTCACCCTACCCCCTGCATCTGTTGGTGCAGATCCTAGCGTGGGCCATCGCCGTTAGATCGCTGTAAGTCATGTTTGGAGATCCGTTGGGGATTACTTCAGACTGAGGGTGAGCTCTTGGCGATCGGAGCTTAGCTTTAGTTTATCTTTTGCTTTATGTACTCTATTACCATTCAGAGACATCTGTATATATTGTTTTGGATCATTTGCACTCCATGTATGTAGTTTTGGCTCTATACTATGATACCAGGTCTTGGATCATGTTATCTATTCTCCTCATCTTACTCTCTTACTTTTGCTTATTAAAATATTCTCCGGCTTATTTGTTAGATAGTAGCCCATTACTAACTGTCCTGGGCTACGGGAAATGGTTCGCCTAATGGGGGGTTGTAGGTGCCATCATGATTGAGAAATTGGGTCGTGACATTAAATCATCGTTATTTGCTTAATGTAACCGTTAAATGTTAGTTTTTCGGTGAATTAATTACGAGAAACCCCTGGGAGGGATGGAATGATCATGGTTTGGCCTGGGGATTAGGATTTGAATATAATCCGGGTAATTTTAGGCCATTGATTTGATTTTGGTATGTTTTGTAATCCTTGTTAGACCAAGAACAAGAAAAAGCTTCAAAAAACTGGAAGGCTCTGGCCCAGTAGAGTTTTCAAGCTATTTGAGGTAGGTGATGGTTATTGTTTTCCAAGTCCAATGTGTGTGCATGTAACTTTAGCTTAGTAATGTATGTGCCTTACATGTTTAGGGAATGAAATTATGAATGTCTAAGTGGCCGGGTGTCAATTATGTGAAATGAACTTGGTTTGTTTGCTTGTTGGTTTACAAGTGTGTTTTGTTCATTAAACATTGACTTGTTTGATGGTGTGTGACATTCGATTGGCTCGGGTACTATACCTGAACATGATACTTATCGGTTGGCTCGGGTACCACGCCTAGAAAATATTCTATAATGGTTGGCTCGGGTACTATACCTGGTACGAGTTTATTTATATTATTGATTGCATTTGTTGATGGTCCCATGAGTGGATCGGGTTGATTGTTGAATCTATGATTATTTAATATTTGTCTATGAGAGGTCGGGTAGTTGTACTTAAATATGGGGTTAGTCCTTGTGTAGACCAGGAATCACATTTTAAACACTTAGGTGTGGGTCTAGGGACCTTTGGTTGGTCCGAGAAAAATGAAGAGGGTATATGTTATTGATATTTGTTCATTATTTTAAGTGGTTGTTGAACCTATTTCATATGGTTTATAAGTTAAAAGGAAGACTGAGGGTCTGGAGTTATATTGCTGGTTGTTATTACATGTTTGCACTGCTTTACTCATATTTGGTTTAATGTTCACGTATTGTTTATTGGATCTAGCCGATGATCCTACCAGTACACTATGGTTGTGTACTGATTCTGTACTTGCTTTCTTTTTATGAGTACAAGACATCTTCCGGTGGCTGCTACGTTACCTCAGTTGTAGTCCCAACGGTTCCAGATTTCAAGGGTGAGCTGCTTCTTCCAGGCTACCTTGTTTTCATCCAGTTCAGTTCTAGTCCATTTCTTTCGGACTTAAACTCTTGTTATGGGGTTGCATCCCCGTTCTTTAGACATTGGTAGATGTTTTGGTACCGCAACTTTCAGATTCTATGGGTATTTCTGACAGATCTTATTTTATTAGTATTTTAGTTGTGAATGCTAGTTTATTTTAATGCAACTAGTTTTGAGCTGTTAGATTCACTAAGTGTTGGGTTGACAATTGGTTCGCTCATCTGGGGGTTTTAGGTTGGTGCCACTCGCGGCGGGTTAGGTTGTGACAAAGATGGTATCAGAGCCCTAGGTTCATTGATCTCGTCGTACTAAAATGAGTCAAATAGAGTCTTCTAGAACGGTACAGAGACGTTTGTACTCTTCTTCAAGAGGTTATGGGACTTTAGGAAACTATCTCTTCTTTCTTCCTTCATGCTATAACTTGATTCCTATTTGTATCACCATTGGTATCTAACTTATTTCACTCTTTTGTCCTAGGATGGTTAACACTAGGCGCAATGGAGCGAGGATGGCGATTCTAGTAGTGGAACCAACAGTCAGAGGGCAAGGAAGGGGCAGGGGCAGAAGCAGAGGAAGAGCAACACTCGCAAGTGATGGAGCTCAGGCAGCAATATGACCAAGGGAGGTGACCCCTTCCCCACCCTAGGATCCTTTTGAGGAGGAAGTTGAGGGTGTTCTTGAGGAGGGCGCAGAATAGGAGGAGGGCACAAAACAGGAGGATGCGACACCAGTTGGAGGTGCAGGCCTTCCCCCTATATTGCCTGAGGCATTTTAGCAAGTGTGGGCTTTTTGGAGTGGGCTGGTAGGTGATGGAACCATCCTCACTGGTATAGCAGATAAGGTTCTGGACACTCAACCAACTATCATAATGGCTCCCAGGATGGATGCGGCATCAGACACTGATGATTTTTTCTGTCCGATGCTAAGACCTGTTATGAGTAGGAATGAGCATGAGATGCTGACCAAATTCTTGAAACTGAAATATCCAATGTTTTAGGGTACTGAGAAAGAGGATGCATTTGAGTTTATTCTG
Organism: Jaltomata sinuosa; assembly: GCA_003996215.1. Taxonomy (NCBI): domain Eukaryota; kingdom Viridiplantae; phylum Streptophyta; class Magnoliopsida; order Solanales; family Solanaceae; genus Jaltomata; species Jaltomata sinuosa. Next base: position 63,408 of record QJPP01004947.1, read on the forward strand.
GACTGCTATGAGAGGATGCATAAGCTGGGCACTGTGCAATATCATGGGGTGGAGTTTGTCACATTTCAGCTTCAAGGTGATGCCAAGCAGTAGTAGAGAGCTCATGTAGAATGTCGACCATCAGCCTTGCCTCCAATGACTTGGGCACCATTCCATGCCCTGTTCTTGGAGAAATATGTGCCTCGCACCTTGAGAGATTGCAAGAAGGATGAGTTCTTGGCTCTTGAGTAGGGTAACATGTCTATTTCAGCCTATGAGGCTAAATTTCATTCCTTGTCACGTTATGCCACTCAACTTCTGGGTACTGAGGATGAGAGGATTCGTCTGTATGTGAAGGTCTTGAATAATGAGTTACAGGTGTTGTCTGTGCATATAACCTCAGCAGGAAAGAGTTTTAATGAGGTGACTAATTATGTAAAGACACTGGAGGGGGTCAGGCATGCTGGGCAGGCTAAGGTGTTAGCCAAGAGGTCCCGAAATAAAGATAACTTCAGTGGATCATACTCCAGGGGTAACAACTAGCAAATGTTTTCTACTCCTCCTATTCAGTCAGCCCTGCCAGCTTCTGCAGGTGGTCATCTGGGAGCCAGTCAGTAGTTTTTAGCTCCTAGAGGCCACGGGGCTTCTTATACTTCTACTAACACGCCTTTTCTTGACTACAGATGTTTTCTTTGTGGTGATCCAGGTCACTTCAAGAGGGAGTGCCCTCACAGGGAGATAGGAAATTAGACTCAGCAGCAGACTAAGGCTATGGTTTCGGCAGGTGGAGGTGGCTATGGTAGGTTGGGGAAACAGAGTCAATGGTGGCGCGGGCAGAGGAGTAGCATAGCTAGCCAAAAAGGTTGCTAAAATTGATGACCGACTCATTGTTATGTATTCCCAGGGAAGTCTAAGGCTGAAGCATCAAATATTGTTATAACAGGTATAATTCTAGTTTGTGGACAAATGGCTTCTATATTGTTTAACCCATGTTCTAATTATTTGTATGTCTCTGCGAAATTTTCTTTGGGCATGGATTTGGTTTGTGATGTCCTGGATTCCTCTATTCATGTTTCTACCTTGGTAGGGGAGTATGTGGTAATAACCCATGTATATCATACTTGTCTTGTGGTTTTTGTGGGTTTTCAGTCTTGGGTAGATTTGGTTATTTTGGACATGTTGTATTTTGATGTCATTTTAGGTATGACCTGGGTATCTCCATATCATGTTGTATTGAATTGTAATGCCAAAACAGTGACTCTAGATATTCCGGGTAAGGATAGGCTAGAGTGGGAAGGTGTGTACAGGCCTAAACCTGCGAAGATTATATCATTTCTTCAGGCTAGGAAGTTAGTGGGAAGAAGTGTTTGGCCGTCTTGGCTCATTTTCAGGATGTTAGTGTGGAGTCCCCTTTGATGGAGTTAGTTTCGATAGTTTCTATATTTCAAAAGGTGTTTCTCGCGGATTTTCCTGGTATGACTCCGGATAGAGACATTGACTTTTGTATAGACTTGCAGTCGGGCACTCTCCCAATCTCTATTCCACCTTATCGTATGGCTCTAGCGGAGTTGAGGGAACTTAAGACCCAGCTTCAAGAACTCTTAGATAAGGGATTTATTTATCCCAGTGCTTCACTTTAGGGGGGCATCAATTTTGTTTGTAAAGAAGAAGGATGGTAGTATGAGGATGTATATAGACTGCAGGCAACTGAACAAGGTCACCATCTGAAACAAGTATCCCTTACCCCACATAGGTGACCTCTTTGATCAGTTGCATGGTGCATCCATATTTTCAAAAATTGACTTGAGGTCAGGGTACCATGAGCTAAAGATTAGGCCTAAGGAGATATCTAAGATGACATTCCGAACTTGGTATGGGCATTATGAGTTCTTGGTAATGTCGTTTTGGTTGACCAATGCGCCGGTGATATTCCCGAGTTTGATGAATGGTGTCTTCTAGTCGTATCTGGACTCCTTTGTGATTGTGTTTATAGATTATATCTTGATTTACTCTAAGAGTAAGGAAAAACACACAAAGCATCTTCACATTGTGTTGGGGATATTAAGGCACTAGAAATTATATGCCAAGTTTTCAAAGTGTGAATTTTGGTTGTCTTCGGTTGCCTTCTTGGGGTATGTGGTTTCAGAAAAAAGGGTGATGGTGGATCCCCAAAAGATTAAGGCATTTAAGAGTTGGGTTCGTCCTAGTGCCGTGACTGAGATTAGAAATTTTGTGGGGCTCACAGGCTACTATCGCAGATTCATCAAGGACTTTGCATCCATTCCTACTAACTTGACAAGGTTGACTCAAAAGGAGGTACCTTTTTGTGTGGTCCGATAAGTGTGAAGAGAGCTTCCAAAAGATCAAGGCACTCCTGACTATAACTCCTATTCTATCATTGCCAATTGAAGGTAAAGATTTTATTGTGTTTTATGATGCTTCACATTTGGGTTTGGGTGCTGTGTTGATACATGACAAAAATGTTATGGCAAATGCTTCAAGGCAGTTGAAGCTCCATGAGAAGAATTACCCAACTCATGACTTGGAGTTGGCAGTGCTGGTCTTTGCACTAAAGATTTGGAGACACTACAATTATGGTGTCAAGTGTGAAGTGTTCACAGACCATCACATCCTACAATATGTGTTTATAGAATGATTTGAACCTGAGACAGAGGAGGTGGATAGAATTGTTGAAGGATTATTATGTGAACATCTAATATCATCTGGGCAAGGCTAATGTGGTGGCATAACATTGAGCTAGAAAGTGGTTAGCATGGGTAGTTTGGCTTTCTTGGGGGCGTCCAAATACCCATTGGCTAGGGAGATTTAGTCTCTAGAATCTAAGATCATACAGTTGGGCATCTCAGAACATGGTAGGGTGTTGGCCAGTATTGAGGTTAAGACCATGTTTATATAGGAAATTAAATCTAAACAGTTTCAGGATGCACAGTTGAACAAGCTTCGGAGCAAGGTGGTATCCAGAGAGTTTGAAGATACCACGGTGGACGCTGTTGGGGTGATGAGTTTCAGATGTAGGATTTATGTCCCTCGGGTTGATGAATTGATTCATTGTGTGCTAGCAGAGGCTCATAGTTCACGGTATTCTACATATCTAGGCATAACCAAAATGTAACGGCACTTGAAGCAACTTTATTGGTGGCCAGGGATGAAGAGGGACATAGTTGCATATGTATCTAAGTGTTAGAATTGTCAGTAGGTTAATTATGAGCACCAAAAGCTTGCAGGATTGCTTCAGAGGATGCCCATTCCTTAGTGGAAGTGGGAAAGGATTGTCATGGATTTTGTGGTGGGTCTTCCTAAGACCTTGGGAAGGTATGACTTCATTTGGGTCATTGGGACATGCTGACCAAGTCAACTCATTTCATTTTGGTTAGGGTGGATTATAATTCGCAGCAGTTGGCTAAGATTTATGATAAGAAAATTGTGAGATTGCATAGGGTGCCACTCTCCATCATTTCAGACAGGGGTACGCAGTTTACTTCTAAGTTCTAGGGAAAATTGCATGAAGAGTTGGGCACCCAACTCACTTTTAGCATAACATTTCATCTTCAGATGGATGGTCAGTCAAAAAGGATAATTCAGGTGTTGCAGGACATACAGAGAGCATGCGTGATCGACTTCAGGGGTTATTGGGACAATTTTTTTACCATTGTGTAAGTTCTCATACAACAATAACTATCACTCTAGTATTAACATGCCACCTTTCGAGGCACTTTATGGGAGAGGATATAGATCACCCATAGGGTGGTTTGAGGTAGGCGACGTAAAACCTTTGAGCGTGGACTTAGTGAAGGAAGCTCAGGAAAAAGTAAGGGGAGTTCAGACCAAGTTGTTTGCAGCCCAAAGCAGACAGAAAGAATATGCAAACCACAAGGTAAAAGATATGGATTTTCAGGTTGGTGAACAAGTAATGTTGAAAGTGTCACCAATGAAAGGGGTGATGCAATTCGAAAAGAAGGGCAAGCTCATCCCTCGGTACATCAGTCCCTTTGAGGTACTTGAGACGGTAGAACCGGTGGTGTAAAGGTTAGCACTGCCACCCGATTTATTCAGAGTCTGTCCAGTCTTCCATGTATCCATGTTGAAGCAATAATATAGGGATGTGGAGTATATTATCAAGTGGGAATCCATTCTGCTAGACAAGGATCTTTAATACGAAGAGGAGCCGGTTATGATTCTTGATCGGGATATCCAAAAATTAAGGACAAAGGAAATCAGATCTATGAATGTTCAATGGAAGCATAGTCTAGTTGAGGAAGCCACTTGGGAAACCGAGAAGGACATGCAGGACAAGTACCCTCACTTGTTTGAGGATTAAGGTACTACACTTTCTCTCTTTTAGCTCATCTTTTTCAGGCTTGATCGTTCGGGGACAAACAATGGGTAAATTGGTATCTGTTATAATGACCTGTTCTGTCGTTATGAGTTAACCATTCATGCAAAGTTTTAGGTTAGAAAACTTCTGAGTTTGGGAGTTGGAAAATTTGGGCTAGGCTAGTCTCGAATGATTTTCGAACAAGGTATGTTCTAGGGCAATCTGGGTGAGAATTAGGTTAATTATCTTATGTTGAGATAGATTTTCCATTAGCTAAGACCTTAAGGAGTCTGGGAGACTTTTCGTAAGTGAATTCTGGTGAGTAGAACTCCCAGTATCAAAGTTGACATGAAAGGGTTGGTTCAAACATCGAGTTTTGAAGTGTGTTGTAAAATGGGCATATTTGAGAGAATTTCTGAGATTCTGTCCCATGTCAACCTCTATATGCACCACCACGATAACCACTATAGTAAAGAAATTTCCACTATAGCGGAAGTCAAAGTCGGTCATCACCACCATAGCAGTCAAGTCCGCTACGAAGCTGCTATTGCAGTGTACGGACTACAATGGCAGAATAAGTCAATGTAAATGCAGAAACTTCCCCAAAAATGATCAAAATTATTGAAGAATATTTTGGGGAAGGGCATAGGTGAAGGGAGGCAATTTCTATTGATTTCCCACCAGACTATGTTTAAAAGGTAAGATTTTCTCTCCCTACTTCAGTATTTCAATTATCGAACCTTGGAAACTATAATATAAGTCTTGGGGGAAGATTTGGATTGACCTAGGATGATACAATCCGGTGGAAAAAAGGGGGATTCTAGGTGTAGAATTCTTAGGTTATGATTATTATTACTTATGCATGATTTAACCACTGTTATTTGCTTAACGTAACCGTTAAATGTTAGTTTTTAGGTGAATTAATCATAGGAAAGCCTTGGGAGGGATGGAATGATCATGGTTTGGCCTGGGGATTAGGATTTGAATATAATCCAGGTAATTTTAGACCACTGGATGGATTTTGGTATGTTTTGTAATCATTGTTAGACCAAGAACAAGAAAAAACTTTGGAAAATGGGAATGCTCCGGTCCAATAGAGTTTTCAAGCGATTCGAGGTAGGTGATGGTTATCATTTTCGAAATGCAATGTGTGTACATGGTACTTTAGCTTAGTAATGTATGTGCCTTGCATGTTTAGGGAATGAAATTATGAATGTCTAAGTGTCCGGGTGTCAATTATGTGAAATGAACTTGGTTTGTTTGCTTATTAGTTTACAAGTGTGTTTTGTTCATTAAATATTGACTTGTTGGATGGTGTGTCACATTTGGTTGGCTAGGGTACCACACCTAGTACAAGATACTTATTGGTTGGCTTGGGTACCATGCCTGGTACAGGTTCTATAATGGTTAGCTCAGGTACCACACCTGGTACGAGTTTATTTATATTGTTGATTGCATTTGTTGATGGTCCTATGAGTGGACTAGGATGATTGTTGAATCTGTGATTATTGCATATTAGTCCATTATAGTCCGAGTAGTTATACTTAAATATGGGGTTGGTCCTTTTGTAGACCGGGAATCGCATGTTAAACACTTAGGTGTGGGTCTAGGGACCCTTGGTTGGTCCGAGAAAAATGAAGAGGGTATATGCTATTGTTATTTGTTCATTATTTTAAGTGGTTGTTGAAACTATTTCATGTGGTTGATAAGTTAGAAGGAAGACTGAGAGTTTGGAGTTATATTATTGGTTGTTATTACATGTTTGTTCTGCGTTACTCAAATTTGGTTTATTATTCACGTATTGTTTATTAGAGATGGACGATGATCATACTAGTACACTATGGTTGTGTAGTAATTCTGTACTTTCTTTCTTTTTGTGAGAACATGACATCTTCCGGTGGCTGCTACAGGACCTCAGTTGTAGTCCCGATGATTCCAGATTTCAAGGGTGAGCTGCTTCTTCTGGGATATCTTATTATCATCCAGTTCAGTTCTAGTTCATTTGTTTCAAACTTAAACTCTTACTTTGGGGTTTCATCCCTGTTCTTTAGACATTGGTAGATGTTTTGGTACCTCAGATTCTAGGGGTATTTCTGCAGGATCTTATTTTATTAGTATTTTGGTTTTGAATGCTAGTTTATTTTAATGCAAATAGTTTTTAGCTGTTAGATTCACTAAGTGTTGGGTTAAGGATTGGTTCGCTCATCCAGGGGTTTCGGGTGGGTCCCACTCACAGTGGGTTGGGTTATGACAGAAAGGCTCTAGTCCAGTAGAGCTTTCAGGTTAATTCGAGGTAGGTGATGGTTGATTATTTTCCCATTTAGGATATGTGTGCATTGTTAACTATTGCTTTAGTATTGTCTACATATTACGTGGTTTAGGGAATAGAATGATAAATATCACACCCCGAGCCTACACCCTAGACGCGACACAGTGCTTAGAGTCATAAGTGACCCCAAGCTAACCCATGGACTAGCATACTGCTAAGATAAAGACTGAAAGTAAATGCGGAAGCTAAAATGTGCTGAGCTCTTTTGAAAATATTATAACAAAATGAACTGTTATAAATTAATATACAATAGCATTTGAAAACTGATACAATTGAGTGGCTGACTATCTGACTGTCTATGAAGCCTCTACTAACACTGAACTACAGTTAGCTAATACATGGCCCCAACTATCTTTAATCAATGTATAAACAACTGAAATAACTTTTATAGCTACTAACTGACTGGAGTTCTAAAAAAATGGGAGAACTCAACCTCTGCTGACTGGAAGTTTTGATCCGTCTGACCATGATCCTAGGAGCTAGCACTCGAACCTACATCATAAAATGATACAGCATAAGGAATGTATATGGTCAGTACTTTGAATGTACTGGGCATGTGAGATATGCAGTTACTGTAAATCATGAGAAGATACATGTATACTGAAAGTATGGCTGAAAACTGGACTATGTATAATATCTAAAGTGCATAAGTCAAAGTTGTATAATATAGAATCCCTTACTGAAGAGAATGTAAATCATGTTGCTGGACTGTAACTGTGAGATTATGATGTTTAAAGATAAGTAAACCTGTTACTTAGGATTTCATGGACTGATAAAGTATGTCTGTAAATCATGGACAAGTGCAACTAAGCTGAATGCCATGAGTCATGTTTAGAGTAAAATCCTTAGAGGAGTTTATTCTACTGAGCATGTTGTAAGTACTGATATAGAATACTGAATGCAAGTTGAAAGGTATAGGTTGATGCAATGACCAATTATATAAACAAGAAACTGTATAATACTGAATTGATCTAGATAACCAAATACAAGGTCATGCAATAATAAATATGGACTGTGGAGTTACTATTAACTGACATACCCAAAGCTGAGCTAAATATGGGGCCAACCTGTAACCCTGACTAGGAGGGTATTCATACCTTGCCAAGGTTACAAATAAATCTGATGTTGATCCACTAAACTTATGTCCACAAGGGACAAGGATGTACAGCCTAATCTGACAGCTGAGCCTTCATCCCTTCGTCCACTCGGTTCTAAGCCTACTCCCAACTGAATATAAAGCCATGAATGCAACTGAAATACGGGATATCTCAAAATACTGATATAATCTGAGAATGCAAAAATATAACTGAAGCCGAAGCATTCTAATCATGTAGTGCTGGCTGACTGAGTGCCTGACTAATAATGCATGAGAATGGCATGTATCATGTGACATATTTGAATGTCAAGACTGTTCATATTTAAAACATGTTTTGTAGATCATACTAAAGGTAGGCCAAAGCCTGCTAAAACATGCATAGTTCTTTTATATTTAAAACAACTAGACTGAAGTAATTGGGAATCATGAATGCTCGTATGTAAACAAAATGCATAGTTAAAATCATCATGAGGAAACATAAACTTGTTTAGATTGAATGCTAACAAGCTTAGCTGAATTCTAAAGGAAGAGCTAAATCAGGAGAAGTTTAAAGAAAACCTGTAGACTGAAAACTGGCTAATTTCACGCTTAAAATTGAATGATAGTAATCTAGGTTAAATTCTGAAGAAAACCAATTTTAATGAAAATACTATAATTTCAGGCTAAATTTTTTATTTCTAAAGGTTCTTGTAAAGGCTCATGCAAGTCGCTAAAATCATGGTACAAATCTTCTAAAATAAGATATAAGTCATGTAGAAATCATAAGGACCGAGTTCTATAAGATTTAGCATGATTGTGTAAGAACCCTAGTTTCTAATATCATGAAATTTGAAATAGAAGACTGAGGTTTTGGGTATAAAGGTAAACTAAACACTTACTAAATACCAACATACATGTTTAATGGAGAATCTTTAACTATCTTGATGGTTGGAAGCTTTGGAGAAAAACCCTAGGTCTGAAATTTGGAGAAGAGCGTTCTTTTCTTCTTGAAACTGACTTGAGAGGAAATTGACTTATTTTGAGGTTTTGAATTAATGAAAATAATCCTAAAACTATTTATAGTCGGAACTAAAAGAACAAGGAATGGTATGAAATATCCCTGGGAAACTAAATTAAAAGATGTTGAAATTTCTCGGGATATCGAACCAGGAATTGGTTAACGGGCCATGGTTCTGAATGACATACCGTCAACTGTGTCGTGTTTCTGCCTTTTCAGTTTTGGGGTTCTCTGAAGGTGATTCCACGAGTCCACAGGACGGACCATCATTTGAAACGATGACCCGTGAAGTCACCCGTGAAAATCTGGAAGAAAGGCTGAAAATTGACAAACCACAGGTCAAACTATGGACTGTGGGTTTGGTCTATGGGTCGTGAACCAACTTGTCATTTTGAAGGTGAAAAATTTAAGTTGCAGGTCTGTTTTCACGAGTCATAGTACGGACGGTGGTTCAGAACTACGGTTCGTCATTCCCATCCGTAATCACTGGCAGTGCTGCAGTAAAATATCCATAAGTTTTTACTCTGGACTCGGATTAATGCGCGATTGGTGGCGTTGGAAAGAAGACTCAAAAATCTTTAATTTGGTGTGTATTAGGCCACATAAATCTTCATATTTTAAGAGGTGTGATCATTTGAAGATGAAACTAGTTTAGTCTCACATGAAAACTTCTTTGGTTGGGGTGCTTTCAACTTTACTTGCTTATAGGAGTTTCTTATGAACATGATTCACGTCCAAAGAACTCACCACACTAGGAAAATGATCATTACACTCATGGAAATGGTTCGGGTCTTAGCTTAAATTTTTTGGGGTGTTACAATTTCTCCCCCTTGGGATCATTCATCCTCGAATGAAGACTAACTAGACTGTAGTGGTGGGGAAAGAGCTGCAATCCCACCAAATGAGTGCTAAAAGCTGGAGTACTGACATGGTAACTGATTTTTGACTGAAATATGAACTGATCTGGGTTCATGAGGCATGTATGCGTACTGCGAGCATAAGAACACTGATAGGACATGAAACTAAATGCCCTACATGATAGCTGGTCTGGAGTGAGAGTATAAGATTAAACTCATGAAGAATGAATGCATTCGTAGAAATTATCGTTAGCTGAAAGGAACATAATACTAAGAGGAATAATTATACGAGGAAACTATTCTCTTTTAAACTGAACTTACTAGCATGGACTGAACTGAGCATAGGGCCTTCTGACCTTAGGAATAATTACTGCCACGTCTGAACTGGTCTGATGTGAGGAGTCTACTATCTTACTACCTGAAGCTTAGGAACACCCTTTTAGAACTACACTAACTTCTCTGAATGCCACACTTTCTACTTGCAACTGAAATCCTCATCAACACACATATAGATTCTGAGGTCTGTGCCTAACTATCTTCTTTCAACAGGTTCAAGCCTATCTCGACTAAATCTCTTGCATCTAGAGTCATCTTCCAAGAATGGTATTCCTTCTTATCTCAAAAAAATAACTAACCTTGAGTTCTAATCAATGGGTCACTAGTCGCACAAAGCATAGGCCCACGTGTATTTCACCATGACATTCAAGCCTAGTAGTATGATCATCTTATGGCTTGTCTATAGCTGGCACTATCTGAGGTTTCTATCCCCTTCCCTGGCATATCTAGAAACTGTAACTGCAAGAACTTCTACAAAAACGGACACCAAGAAGAGGAAAATCTAGTACATGCCATCTAGGCTACTACTTAGCTTCCTCCACTAACACACTTAGTGGGATCTAGCCACTCAAGGTGAGCTCTGAGAAGTCAAGTACAGGGGTCTGAGTCTCACATAGTAGACATATGAAGCATGGTTGGAGTAAGGAATCATAAGCATGAACTGTTCAAGAAACCTGGTCTAAGCATATACCTGATGCAGAATGATTTCATTATCCATCAAAGGCATATCTTGAGGACTGAACTAAGTACATAGAAATGAGCATATTGTGAGACATGAGTTTAAATATCTATCGAGTCTCATGGCATAAAGCTGGAATTCATAGAATCATAGAGTAAGACTGGAACCGCTGTTTGGAGCAATTTCTGTTTGGTCTAAGAGCTTAGTATGGACATGAATCTGTAGGGAGTGCATGAACTTATACATGAGTAGGACATAAATACGTCTGAGTATAGTGTCATCTTGACTGAAGTGCTAGGAAATCTACTGGAATAAGAATGGACCGATATCCCATCATAGCCCTTTCTAGAGTTTTGTACTTGTTGAGTCACAAGAGTCGACTTGGTTCTTCATTCTATCATCTCCCCCTTAGCTTGAAAGTTACCTCTCTAAGTCTGTGGATCTCTCTCCTAAACTAGGCTGTAACTAAAGATGCTAAACCCTTGCTAGGTCTCCTCTTAAGGCATCTCTTAGTCTCTTCTTTACCCTTAAGGCTATCACTAGAGGAATCATACTCTTACTGGTGTGGATAACCACTTCTTCTAATATTTAGCAATTTGACCCTCTGCCTATTCGTCGACTAACATCACATCTCTAAGTTCACATCCACCAAAATCAACTGAATTAAACCACGCTAAGGGACTCAATATCGTCTATCTATAATCTTCTGAACATCATACAATAACAACTACTCTGGGTGCACATCTATATTTATAATCCTTAAAGCTCTGTTATTTATCTCATGACTTAGTCACAATTTACCAATTCACCTAGGCGTCACATATACGTCCTATAGATGCTATAATTCTGAATCCATATACCTAGTTCTGGGGTCATCCTATCACTTATGGCCCATAATATCTCTATTCATACTAACTGTTGAGCGACTATACTACACAAACTCTTGGAAAATATTAGAATTTTTGCTAAGGTGCCAATCGAGGGAGAATTTCTGGAAGAGGGTCTGAGAGTACATTCTACTGTAGGCTCAACTGCACGAGTGGGAAAGGATACACACTTTGAATCAGTAGACTTTAACGCACTAGTGGGATCCTCTCAAGCCCTTGTACAGTTTATTAACTTTCTAATGGCTCTATCTGAGAGCGTATCACTGATATGGATCTGAACTATACTGTTTTCACTACCTCGAAGATGAGGCATGACTGGAGAAATTGGATCAACACATGAATCTGCATAAGTTTCTTTACTGAAGATAATATAGACCCCTTTACTGAAGAGAATGTAAATCATGTTGCTGGACTGTAACTATGAGATTATGATGTTTAAAGATAAGTAAACCTGTTACTTAGGATTTCATGGACTAAAAGATAAAGTATTTCTGTAAATCATGGACTAGTGCAACTAAGCTAAAAGTCATGAGTCATGTTTAGAGTAAAATCCTTATAGGAGTTTATTCTACTGAGCATGTTGTAAGTACTAATATAGTATACTGAATGCAAGCTGAAAGGTATAAGCTGATGCAATGACCAATTATATAAACATGAAACTGTATAATACTGAACTGATTTGGATAACTAAATACAAAGTCATGCAATAATAAATTATAATGACCCTTCCGGTTATTTCCACGAATACGTTTTCCTTGTGCCGTTAGAGCGTGTTTGTAGCGGCCCCAAGTCACTTAAGGCTCGTCAGGACCGGTATTTCGGTGTTGGGCCCATTTGTTTGGTCGCATTATAAGTTTTGAAGCCAAGCAATTCGGCAAAAGTTATCGTAAGTTCTTTAATGAATTTTCTGAACTTTGGGTCAAATGTCTCTGGGCTTTTATCCCAATTTATAAAGAGTTAGAAGTCCCCCAAAATACCAAATCGAAGGTCTACGAGTCTAGTTTCCAACGCACAAAACCTCACGTCCAACTGATCTAGGAGTAAAAAGTTATGACTGTTTTACCGCGGACTGTCTGGCAGAAAATGGGTTACGAACCGGGTCGCGAACCGGGTCGGGTTAAACTCGATTTAAGCCTCAACTTCACGTTTTAAAACGCCATTTCAGTCCCAAAACAGTGATAAAACATAAGGGAGGATCCCGAGAGAATTCTTGAGTATCAAAATCGTGCGTTGGTGAATTTCGAGCCTAAGCTTAAGAATTTTATTAGCATCGTGCGTGCATTTGAAAATATGTTATTTAAAAGTTGAATTTGGTAAAAATTATATTATTATTGCCTTTTCAAATATTTTAAAGGTTTATGAAAAATATTTTGTTACGATATAATTGTATATGTATTTATTTTATAAAGTTTTTATATATTGTAATATTTTAACGGAGATAGTAAATTTAGTTATGTTAAAAATTATTATTATAATACAGTAGGTTTTATTCAAAATTATTTTCTAATAATTATGGTATATTCAAAAATTATATTTATTTTACCACGAATTTATTCAATACCCGAGTACGTACGTAGCAGGGATCCACCTATCATTAATTAGATAAGGGGAGGTGTGGTGTTGACACACCCCCCCCCCCCACGTGGAAGCCAACTGATGGGGTAGGCAATTCCTGCCAAACTTAAATCATTTGGAGCAAATTGCAAAGGCAATTGCTGCCTAACTTACATTATACTTCTATATCTATTGCTGCCTATTCACTTTAAGCATGGGAGCAAATTGCAATGGTGATTGCTGCCTAAATTTCATCGCACTTCTCTGGAACACAATTTTGGTGCAAAACTGCCTCAGTGTATCATTCTTGTGTCACGTTAAAAGTTGATTCCAATAAGTAAGATCTTGATAATTTATTGGATCACCGAAAAGAAATCAATTATCTACGTCAAGTTATTCAAGCCCAAATCCGATTCCGATTTAGTTTTGGATTTTCTCGGAGTGGTTCGAGCTTGGACATCATTGTTCTGGCAGCTTGTCATCGGACGACAGGTAGGTTACGGTTTATTTTCCCTAGACTCCGCATATATAGAATAAAATTGTATTAATGGGCATCCTTGGGTTAGATTATTAGGTTGGCACCACAGACCTCGACCGCTTTATTCATGTCCGCCTACTTTTGTTTCTCCGTTGCTTGTAGTATCTGACGAGTATATTTTATTTACCCTTGTGGCTCCTGTGAGGCCTTGTTGACTCTGGAACATAGAAGGTGGGATTTTGGGAATGTCCGCGAGTCCCGGGCATAGAATTATCCTTCTAGGCTGGTTATGCTTGCTGAGTAGATGTGGGCCTGTGCAGGGTCGATAGGTTGATTGTGAGCTGCGGGGCAGCTATTGTGTGTGATCATATCATTTCCAAGCATATAAAGAGGTTTTATCCGTGTTTTACTGTGGTTTTGGCTTCGGGCCTACTGGCACTGTTTTCTAAACCTTGCATGGCCCGGGGGGCCCATTTTTTGATGGAAATGATTTGGAAATGGTTGATTTCACTTGTGGAGATTCTTGGGCAAGAAAGTAAAATTATGTTTAAAATCATCAGTTTTATGATTATCGCTAGGCTCGGCAGGGCCGGAGTGCTAGTTGAGTTTTCTTACTACTTGAGATGATTTTTAGCCTCGGTTGGACCGAGCACCTGAGATGACTTTTTTACTGTTTAGACCCGGCGACGCCCGGGCACCCTTGGAGGGGTTTTTTGAGATATTTTCCTACTATTTTTAGTCCTGGACAGGGTCTGGGCATGCATATTCGAGACTGGGTCTCTATCTTGATATCGAGACTGGGTCTCTATCTTGATACATGTTCTGATACTGAGTTTTGGTATGGGGTCGGGGACCTCCATGGACCTTGCTATCCGGGCCAGGGGCTAAGGGCTGCGTGTGCCGGAAGAGGGGTATACGGGGGAGGAGAGGTATACGGGCAGAGTCCCTTCATGAAACCTACCTGCTTGGGCCGGATCGGG
>QJPP01004948.1:0-35252 GCA_003996215.1 Jaltomata sinuosa
TCAGCAAACAACAAACAAGGGTGAAACCTCGAACCATGAATGATATGATGCATGAAGATCTCAAGTGCTATGGTATCTCTGTATGTACCTCCTCCGGCGCCGATCCGGCCCAACAGGTAGGTTCCATGGAAGGACACTGCCCGTATACCTCTACTCCACCATATACCCCTCCTCCGGCACACGCAGCCCGTAGCCCCTGGCCCGGATGGCAAGGTCGATGGAGGTCCCAGACCCCATACTAAAACTCAGTATCAGAACATGTCGCCCGGAAGCAAGTCCGGTATCAGGATGGAGACCCAGTCTCGAATATGCAATGCCCAGACCCTGTCCAGGACTAAAGTAGTAGGAAATATGTCTCAAAAACCCCTCCAAGGGTGCCCGGGCGTAGCCGGGTCTAAACAGTAAAAGTCATCTCAGGTGCTCGGTCCGACCGAGGCTAAAAATCATCTCAAGTAGCAAGAAAACTCAACTAGCACTCCGGCCCTGCCGAGTCTAGTGTAGTAGTAAAACTGGTGTCTTAAAACATAATTTTACTTTCTTTTACCCAAGAATACTCACAAGTCAAATCAACCATTTCCAAATCATTTCCATCAAAACGGGCCCCCCGGGCCATGCAAGGTTTAGAAAATAGTGCCAGTAGGCCCGAAGCCAAAACCACAGTAAAACATGGATAAAACCTCTTTATATGCATGGAAATGGTATGATCACACACAATAGCTGCCCAGCAGCTCACAATCAACCTATCGACCCTGCACAGGCCCACAGCTACTCAGCAAGCATAACCAGCCTAGAAGGATAATTCTATGCCCGGGACTCGCGGACATTCCCAAAATCCCACCTTCTATGTTCCAGAGTCAACAAGGCCTCACAGGACCACAAGGGTAAATAAAATATATCCGCAAATACTACAAACAACGGAGGAATAAAAATAGCGGACATGAATAAAGCGGTCAAGGTCTGTGGTACCAACCTAATAAACCAACCCAAGGATGCCCATTAATACAATTTTATTTTATATATACGGAGTCTAGGAAAAATAAACTGTAACCTACCTGTCGTCCGATGACAAGCCTGAACCTCTCCGAAAAACCTCCAACACGAAATCAAACTCGGACTCGGGCTTGAATAATTTGATAAAGATCTTTGATTTACTTTCAGTGACCAAATAAATTGTCAAAATATATTTCACTAAACCGCCTCCACGTATGAAGTTTGTACATATGCAGGGAAGTATATCTTGAAAAAGGATGTTGAAGCATAAGTGGGTATATATCTATGAAAGATATTCTGCCAACTTATTAGTTATAAGTATGCAAGAATCTCACTTGCCTTCTTTCCACCACTATCAATAATAAACATCATAATTGATTAGTAATAATTCCAATGGTGAGTAGTCATACCAATGAGCATTGCTGCCACATTAACACACTTTCACATGGAAGTGTGTTGTCACTCTCACATTATTTCTAATCCACTCATTTAAATGGGGTGCATGCCATGTATGCACTTGGATATTGCATAAGTTCGTGGTAAAATAAATATAACATTTTAAATATACCATAATTCATAGAAAATTATTTCGAACAAAACCTACTATATTATAATAATAAATTTTAAAATAACTAAATTTACTATCTCCGTTAAAATATTACAATGTATAAAAATCTTATAAAATAAATACATATACAATTGTATCGTATCAAAAAAATATTTTGAAAAGGTAATAATAATATAATATAACTTCCTACCACCTTCGACTTTTAAATAAAATACTTTCAAATACGCACGATTTCGATACTCAAGAATTCTCTCGGGATCCTCCCTTATTTTTTATAACTGTTTCGGAACTGAAATGGCTTCTTAAAACGTGAAGTTGAGGCTTAAATCGCGTTTAACCCGATCCGGTTCGCGACCCGGTTCGCAACCCGTTTTCTGCCAGACAGTCCGTGGTAAAACAGTCATAACTTTTTACTCCAAGATCAGTTGGACGTGAGGTTTTGTGCGTAGGAAACTAGACTCGTAGACCTTCGATTTGGTATTTTGGGGGACTTCTAACTATTTATATATTGAGAGAAAAACCCTGATACATTTGACCCAAAGTTCAGAAAATTTGTTAAAGGTCTTACGATATCTTTTGTCGATTTGCTTGACTTCAAAACTTAAACGTGGAAATGACCGGAAGGGTCATTACATGGTTAATTTGTGCGTTGAGTGTGCAGGTACAAAAAGGTGGAAATAAAAGTTGTATTCTGTTTAGGGGTGATGGGCCCGCTTGGTGGGTCGTCAATTACGTGATGGACCGCCACACACCCCGTCACAGGTGAACCAAATATTGGTCTCCACTATTTAGTGGTGACAGTTGGAGTGACGGTCTGTCACAGATGTGGTGGGCCGTCATCCAAGCTGCCACATGAACACTACAGTAGGTGAGTCACTGTTTAAGCCTGACGGTTCAAGCAATAGACCGCCAGGCCTCTGACGGGCCGTCACGCAAGCCACCAACCTCAGGTAAGTATTTTTTTATTTTAAATTTAGTACCGACTCGACCCAAAATTCACTTAAGACCCAAACGAAGGAACCCGTTTCAAATATTGAAATGGTTCCTTCACCTTCTTTCATCTTCCTTCACCCCACTCACCTCTCATTCATCTTCTCTCCTCCAAATCCAAATCCAAAATTCTTGCTCTTCCAAATCAATCCCACTCATCTTCTCCATACATCTTTTTCCCTAAAACTCCAAAACGAAAGGTCAGCTACCGTAATCGAAGGGTAAAAGTAGAAAGCTAAGTGTTCATTGTTCTTGTAACTCAAGAGAGAGAAAAAGAGTCTTCTTTGCCAATCACAAACACAAGGTACATGGATCCCAAACAACAACCACCTCGCGGTCAAGCTCAAAATAGGAAAGAAAGAGCCGCTACCACTCGGACCCTAGTAGATGAATCGGGTAGCGAAGAAGAAGCAATTGAAGCTTCGGCCTACTAGACTAGGCTATCCAAACGAAGAAACACTCAAGTCTCCCAGTCTGAGAAGAAGAGTGTGTCATCTAGCAGTAGGTCGGGGAGTGATAGTGGATCTGAAAAAAGTGGTAGCTCTAGCTTCAGTTCGGAAGATGTAAGTGGTACTGAGGCGACCAAAATTGCAGAGAGGGCACCCATGGATAGAGAATCGATCTGGTGGGTACTTGAGGCTTCCCGAAAGCACTATCTTGACGATCTTACCAAAACAAAATTGAGGAGCCACAAAAGATCGATAACTGAGGACGTGAAAATCATTACCACGGATCTACCAGAATATCCAGTTCTTCAGACACAGTTTCATAGGTACCAGCTTGAGTGGATGAGCACACCTATAGGATTCTATTATCCAGAACTAGTCCGGGAATTCTATGCCAACTATTTGGCGCTGTTGGAGAGCAAATGCGAGAAAGGAAAAGGGGTTAAATCAGCACCAAGGCAGGACAGGGTTTTGGTTCAGGGTAAACAAGTAAACATCTCCCGGGAGACGTTTAACAAAGTCCTCTTCGGCCCTGAATACATTCCTCCACCGAATATACTAGAGTTTCATGACAATATTGCCAACACATACTTGCAGAGACCATGGTTAGCACGCACATTGACTGATGGCTCACCATCTTGGCTAACACAGAGGGGACGGATATCGAAGCAATCACTGATCTTCGTAGCAAAGTTCTGGTTGGATGTTGTGCAGTACATGCTCTTTCCTATAGGTGGAGATGCTAATCAAGATGAGGGAAGAGCCATCCTAGTGGCAAGTTTGATAGTCAGGTACGTCATCAATTTCAGAATTATAATTGCAGACGAGATGCGGACCAGGGCCATGAAAACCACTTCTTCTTTGCCATTCCCGTGTCTGGTTACTGAGTTACGCAGGCGTGCGGACGTACCGATATTGGATGGTATTGATGATCAAGTGACAACGTCATGCAAGAAAAATATTGACAAATCAAAGGTTGACACTAAGTTCAACATGAGGATTCATAAGCCTCAGATTTTTGAGGAACCAACCACAACCACCTCCGAGGGGACCGACACTCCATCAGGCACAGAGATGCCACTTGCGGTGTTTGATCCGAAGACTTCACAAACAACTAGAGCTACTGCCGAAAGCTCTGGCACTGCAGCAAGGCCTCCTCTACCATCGAAATATCACATGAACCCCCGAAATTTTGCTAAAATGGTGGAGAAACAGAAATAGATGGATAAATAAATTGTCGCTTGGACAGACTTGTTCAAGCCCACCATTGATGAAGAAATACGGAAGGCTCTGAGGCCATTTGAGGGGCTGCTTGCAAGGGTCGATGCTATGGAAACCCGGATGGAGGCAAGGCTAAATGAAATGAGCATCACAGACCTGGCAAGATTTGATGTGGAACTGAAGATAGAAAAGGATGAAATCACCGCCCTCAAGCAAGAAAAAATGCCTTATGATGAGACTTCGGATTTCGTGGACTTGGAAGAAGAAACCACGATAGTGAATTTGATGGGTCGGGCACTGAGAATTAATGGACCCCAAGCAGGTGAAAGTGGGGTAAAGATGTCAAAAAAGAGAAAGCACAGAAAGAAATCAGTCGAGGAGGACGAGTTAGAGTTTGCAAAGCAGCGGTCGGTGGTAGACGAGCAGCTGCAACATGAGAGGGTACGTTCCCAAGCAGGTGGAGCATCATCCAGTGCAGTACCGGAGTCTGGAGAGACTCCAGATGTTGATGAGCTGAGTACGTCGGCCGAAATTGGCATCACTATTCCAAATCCCGAAATCTAGGCTTCACAGGTACCCCTATTCCTTTGTTCTATATATCTTCTTTGATGAGCATTAAGGACAATGCTAGATTATTTTGTTGGGGGTAGGGGTATTACCACCGAAGGTTTTTGTTGTTGTGCTTCTTTTCCTTCGGTGTCCTATCTAGTAGAACCGGCATGTTTAGGTTGTTTTTGCTTTTATTGTTGGGTGTTATTGTAGCAAGCATGGATGTGAATGGTTAAAATAAAAAGGAGCCCCCTCCGAAAAAGTTGCTTTTTGTACTTGTGTGTGGAAAATTAACTGTTATGTATCCTTGAGTGTCTTTGTATGCATGTGCGAAGAATGATCTTGTTTAGGCTGAACTGTTGTTTCAATGATTGGTAGTGGTATGGTTTCCTGATGCGAAGTGCGTGTGAGCTTTTTGTTGAAATTCTTACTCTGTGCATGCACCTAGAACTTGCCCGGTCTATTTTGTTGAAGTTGGAAGCTAGTTGCTTAGGAAAGGATCACAGGCCCTTTTTGTGTGTAGTCCACTTATCCCAAAAGACCATCCAAATTTTAATGATCCCTGTTTGAGCCTTGATTGACCCCGTTCTTTCTATACCCTATCACCATCCCTTTTTAATCTTAGAATCCCTATTTTGGCCCTAGTCCTTCCTTGGATATCGTACACCTCATCTCAGGCAATCAACCTAAGTTGAGGGTGGCTACTGTAGCGGGAAATTGATGAGAATAAAAATAGGAGGCAAAAGATTGGTTGTGGTTAGAATGGAAAAATGTGGGTGTGTGCCTAGAAAAAGAAAGGAAAAAGAAAGAAAAAGAAATGAAAAAGGAATTGTCAAAATTAAATGGCCGCATCCGTATCTAGAAAGAAGGGAATAAAAGGCGAATAAAATTTGATGAAGATAGTTTAGTGGAAATAGTGGGTCAGCGATTCCAAGGAGGGCTTAGTCACTAATACCTAAATGTACCCTACCTACACCCGAAGCCTCGTTACAAGTCGTAACAAGTCCTGTAGTAATCCTGAGCAACTTTCTGAACAATGGAAATAGAATAGTAAGGGCAAGCCTATGGCATCGCATGTGCATTGTTTGAAACAATTTTTGAGCGTGAGTGCCTTACTTAGTCCCGAACCTCTGTGTGTGGGACTTCCTTTTAGTGAGGGCATCAGGATTTTGATATCACTCTCTAATTGTTGGGATAGAGGGTCATGCATATGTAGAGCGCTCGTTCGCATCAGACTGACACCCTTGGATATTGACGAGTTAGCTTTTCAGAACACTTTTGTAGTATCGGGGGAGCTTGGTTTGAATTGCTTGAATCATTGATTAGCCATGGTTGCTAGAAACATGTTTTATAGCGTCGTAGTTGAGTCATCAGCTTTGTTTTTGTTGTCATGCTGCTTGAGGACAAGCGAACATTTTAAGTTGAGGGTGTTGATGTGCGGGGATTCTATGGCACATTTGACGCCTTTAATTAAGAATACTCGCAAGTTTTTAAGCAAACTTTGGGGTTTTTGATGTTTTTATGTTGTATTTGCAGGAAATGGAGACAAAGATGGAAAAAGAGTGAAAAATACTCAAGCTAAGTCACACTGGTTAGGCATGACGGAGGGCCTAACGGGTCGTCACACAGGTGACTGACCGTCAGGGGAGCCACCAATACTGGCAGCATCAAGAAGAGGCTCTGGATATGGGTGACGGCTAACTTGACGGGTCGTCACACCTGTGACTGATCGTCAGCCAAGCCGTCAGGATGAGACAGCATGGCACTGAATCACTGGATAGTGGCGACGATTTAAGTGACGGTCCGTCAATAGCTTGACGAACCGTTAGGATGGCCGCCAAGTTAGAGCGAATGGAGATTATGCACTGGTTAGTGGCGACGGGTGGAGCGACGGCCCATCAAAGGTTTGACGAACCATCAAGCCAAGCCGTCAAGAACAACAGCGGGAATCCGATTTTATTTTTGGAACTTTATTTTACTGGACTAATATAAATACCCAGTGTTAGGGTTATTTTTATTATTCAACATCCGACACTTGCGACGTATTATATTCTTTTGAGAGCAACTTTGAGACTAAAAGAACGAACAAAACAATATCTTTGTCTTCTTCCTTGGGATTTTTACCATTGGTGCTTGGGTTCTACGAAGGTCAAAGTAAAGTAATAATTTTCTATTGTAAGAATTTTTTCTTCTCATATGAATGCTATTATTCTTTACTTCGTTTTGCTAGCATGAGTGGCTAACTTCCCACAAGTAGGGTTGTGGGAGCCATAGCAAAAGTAACAATATAGATTCCGGGTAGCGTTGGGTTTGATTTATATGTTATTCACGTTGTTAATCATGTGTTGTTAATGTTTTCTAATGGTTGCAAACATTAGGACATGCCTAGGGTTAATTTGCTTGAACTAAGAGATTAAAACCGGGTAAATTTGACTAACAACGAGGATTCGAAGTTTTTAACTCTCATCTTATGATTAATGCTTTAGCAAGATTGATCTACTTGATGTTTTGGATTGAAATGAGAAACTTTCCCTTTTCAAGTTCGAGAAAATTGGAAAGGAAATTCATATATTTGGTTGAGAGACGCTTAGATGATAACATGAATTCAATCACATCGTGATAGACATATGGAAAGAACCCGACTAAGCTTTAAATCGACATTGTTACGACGCCATGGTGAACATTTCCCTAGTTCACTTCTCATATTGCTTTTAAACTCTTGGAAATTCGTTGATTGTTATCTAAATTGTTTGAAAGTTGATAATTACAAACCCCCCATTACCGGAAACTATTGATTATTAGTCATCTAAATTACTAACGACTTAATTTGCACCTTATTCCCTGTGGGATCGACCCCAACCTTTGTTGGGTTCTATATTTGACAACGACCGCTTGCGCTTCTTAGTTGAAGTGTAATTTGGGCGTATCAGCAATCCTACTATGAAGTCTATAGTAATCCCTTCCCACTTCCACTCAGAAATGGGAAGCCACTACATCACACCACCAGGTCTCATGTGCTCAAACTTCACCTTCTGACAGTTCAAGAACCGAGATACAAACTCTGCTATGTCCCACTTCATACCACTCCACTAGTAAAGCTGCCTCAAATCTCTATATATCTTTGCTGCGCAAGAATTAATGAAGTATCTAGAATAATGTTCCTTACAAAGTATTAACTGAATCAAATCACAAACTCTTGGAACAAAAAGACGACTGTCGAACCTAAGAATACCATCAGAACCCAAAGTAGCCCAGCTGGCCTCACCCAGAACCACCTGATCACAAAGGTCACACAATATTTGATCCTTAAACTGTCAGCTCTAAATTTGATCAACTATAGTAAAACGAACCTCAATACTGGCAAGAACTCTGCTAGGATCTGACAAGTCAAGCCTAACCAAAAGGTTAGGCAAGGAATGGATGTCCAAGTCCAATAGTCACCCATAAATTGAAAGTGAAGCTAGGCTTCCCATACTCACCGTCTTCCGACTCAAGACATTCGCTACCATATTTGCCTTGCCCGGATGGTATAGAATAGTGAAATCATAGTCCTTCAGTAGCTCAATCCATCTCCTTTGCCTTGAGTTCAGATCTCACTGACTCATAATGTACTGAAGACTATGATGATCGATGAATATCTCACAATTAACTTCGTACAAGTAGTGCCTTCAGATCTTTAGCACAAAGACTACCACCGCCAACTCTAACTCATGAGTTGGGTAGTTGCGCTTGTGAACCTTCAGTTGTCTCGACACATATGCTATTACTCGACCTTGCTGCATTAACTCACAACCAAGACCGACCCCTGAAGCATCACAATATACTGAGAAACTCTGACCCGCAACTGATAAACTCAACACAAGAGTTGAAGTCAAAAAGGCCTTAAACCTCTAGAAGCTATCCTCGCACTGATCCGACCACTGAAATGGAACATCCTTCCTTGTCAGCATAGTCAAGGGTGTTTCTATGGAAGAAAATCCCTCGATGAACCATATGTAGTACCCTGCTAACCTAACAAAGTTGAAAACCTTAGTAGGAGTAGTAGGTCTCGGCCAATCAGGAACTGCTGAAATCTTACTCGGATCCACTCTAATACCATCCTTAGACACCACGTGCCCTAGGAATGCAATCGACTCAAGAAACAACTCACACTTTGAGAACTTGGCATAAAGTCGATGTTCTCTCAAAGTCTGAAGTACAGTCCTAAAGTATTGCTCATGCTCATCTCTACTCTGTGAGTATATCACAATTTCATTAATGAAGACTATCAGGAACATATACAAATATGGGCTAAGCACCCTGTGCATCAAGTCCATGAAAGATGCGGGGGTATTAGTCAACCCAAAAGACATCACTAGGAACTTATAATTGCCATAACGTGTCCTGAATATTGTCTTAGGGATGTCCTCCACCCTAATCCTCAACTGGTGGTAGTCGGACCTCAGATCAATCTATCAAAACACCACTGAACCCTGAAGGTGATAAAAAAAGTCATCAATCCGCAGCATCAGATACCTATTCTTCACAGTCACCTTATTCAGCTGTCGATAATCAATATACATCCGCATCGAACCATCTTTCTTCTTCACAAATAGAATTAGAGCATCCCAAGGTGACATACTCGGCCTAATGAACACCTTAGCTAACAAATCCTGGAGCTGCTTCTTTAGCTCCCTCAACTCAGCTGGAGCCATATGTTATGAAGAAATAAAATGGGCCTGGTGCCCGGCTCTAGCTTAATAGCAAAGTCAATATCTCTCTTAGGTGGAAGGCCTGGAATGTCAATAGGGAACACACCTAGAAAGTCTCTAACCATAAGAATCTACTCAGAAGACAAAGGGTCAGCACTAGTATCTTAAACATATGCTAGATAAGCTACACACCCGCGGGAAATCAACTTGCTAGATCGAAGACAAGAGATGATCCCATATGGTGTGCGTCGAACAGAACCCTACAACATAACTGGGGATACACCGGGCACGGTTATGGTAACTGACTTAGCATAACAATCCAAAACCATATGATGAGGGGATAACTAGTCCATGCCCAGTATCACATCAAATTCTAACATATCAAGAATCATCAAATCACCCCAACACTCCAAATCACCAATAAAAATCATACATGACCTCATAATACTATCAACTACTAAAGAATCTCCTACTGGGGTTGAAACAGATACATGCACAAATAATGGCTTACTAGCCAACCCCAAACAAGGCACAAAGTAGGCAGATACATACAAACAAGTATATCCAAGATCAACTAAAGCCATAGCTAACTGATGGCACACAAAAATCATACATGTTATCACAGTATCTAAGGCCTCTGGCTCTAATATCCTAGGGACAACATAGAACTGACGATGACCTCCACCTTCCTTACCGCCATCCCTACCACCTGTTCTACCATGCGGGGCACCACCTCTAGCCTAACCACCACCTCTTCTATCTGGTAGATGAACTGCTCGCAAAGGCTCAGCCAACTGAGCAGCTGACTAAACTGTACCCTGCTGGGGGGAATCTCTAGCATAATTACCAACCACACCATAATCATAGCAAGCCCCTGACAGCCTGAACTGTCGAGATGAACCAGCAGAACCTGTATGGCCACCATGACCTAATGCCCCAGAAGATGCACCCCTCGAAGACTGACCCTGCTCAAGTTGGGAACTACCCAAAGTCTGAAGCAAAGCCTGAACTGGTCGAGGGTCTGACCCTGGTGCTACTGTAGTTGATAACCCCAGCCCTACTGACCTGAACCTCTACCACCATGACGAGAACCACTATAGCTACCTTGATGATGAGCCTCTTATCTCTCGCCCTTAGATTATGTCAGTGCAAGTCCTCCATAGTATGGACATAGCCTGAAATGATCGACCACTACCAACTAATATCTCAGTTGGTTGTCTAAGCTCTGTCCTCAAACCCAAAACAAATTTGTAAATCATGTTCGGCTCGGTAGGAATGGTCATAGCTCCAAATAGAGCAAGCTGGTAGAAGCGAGTCTCTTACTCAAATATAAACATGGATCCCTGCAAAATCCTGGTGAACTGCTCCATGTGATGATCGCGATCACTCTGAGGCTCTACTTTGACATAAAGGCCTCATAGAACTTAGACCAAGGCAATGGTGGTGGTGAAGATTGTATGCAAGCAACCTATGCCCTCCACCATAACTTCGCTGGAACCCTCCAACTGATAAGTAGTATGTATGACCCTGTGAGTCTCTAAAAAACCCAAGTGACATAACAACTCCTCACAAGTAGTAATGAAGTTATGTGGATCCTGACCTAGTGCACCAAAAAATCTAGGCGATGCTCCTCTCAAAAATCTGCCCAATGCCTTCTACTCCATCTCTGTCATAACTGGGCGAGGAGAAATAAGTTGTGCAATAGCTGGAACTGGAATAACCTCAGCACGAGGAGCCACAGTAGCAGATTGTGCTCCTAAACTCGAACACCCAGGGCTGCCCCCTGAGCGGATGTCTGTGCTACCTCAGAAGGTCGATCTCCAATCATACCTAAAAGATGTAGAAGTAAACCCTGAATATCTGAAGACTGAGTTGGGGCTAATACTGGCATAGAAACTGGTGTTGAAGCTAGCACTAGAGCTGGTGGCACCTGGGCTATCCCCGGGTCCACACACTATTGTTAATGAATAAACTCTGGCTCATAAGCATGCTCGGGCTCTATCTCATCTCTAGAAGCTCTAGCTGGTGCCACTACTTGGGCATGACCTCTACCTCTACCCTTGCAACCACCCCAAACCCTAGCTGGAGTCAGAGGTATCGGGGTCGAAGGCTCTCTTCTGCCAGAAGCTGATAATATCGTATGAACCATCTGCGGAAGAGTAAAACTAGAACAAATGAGATTTCAAGAAACTTTCAAGGATACTACGCACGATATAGAAGTAAGAAAAGTCCATGTTTCCTAAGATGTCACTGTAGCCTTCTGAAGATTGAGTATGGACTCCGCCCTGATCTGCATGACTCTACTAGACATTGTCTTCTATACTGATGACATCGGTGAACCTAGGCTCTTATACCAAGCTGGCATGACCCAATTTCTCAGTCATGATGGCACCTACAACCCCCCAGTACATGAACCAATCCCCGTCACCCAGAACGGTTAGTAACAGGCTACTATCTACCAAGTAAGTAGATGAACGATATAATAATGCGAAATCAAGGGGAATAAGTAAAGGAAATGGACAATTGGAATATATATAATATAAATAGAATCGAAGACAAACCCCAAAACCTGGTATCATAGTATAGAGTTGAAACTACATTAATAGAGTACAAAAGATCCAAAACAATATATACATATATCTCCGAATAGTGAGAGAGTACATAATACAAAAGATAAACCAAAAGCTAAGCTCTGAATGTCAGGAGCTCACCCTCAGTCTGGGATAGCCCAAAATCTCCTTGCATGAGTCTCCACAAGCTAATGGCGATGGCCCACACTAGGATCTGCACACGAAGATACAAAAGTGTAGTATGAGCACCAATTGCAAAGAAACGAGTACCCAATAGGCATCATAGGTCAGCTAAGCGCATATAAGATATAAAGACAGTAATACAGGAGAAGTAAAGCAATTAGTCATAAAAGCCACGAGTAGGTACACAAAATCTAGCACAGAAGGACACAAGAAACAAAAAATATGCTTGGCTAGCTACTAGATATATATTCATCACATACACAAGTGAAAGAAGGAAGTAACGCACCTGTGATACTCACAACAATAATACATAAGGAGATATTTAGAAATAGGCGATATATCAAGTGAAAAGAGAAGGAAGAAGAAGAATAAAGGTAGTCATGCTCGAAAACAAGATTTAGTAACAAAACTAAGCATACTAATCTAAAGTCAAGAAACTATCAACTGGTAGCCCAAGAATAACTTTATCAATATCCAATCTCATATGCAACCATAACAGGAATCAATATCATGATAGAGTAACAATAAGTCTACCTACAATCCCACAGGTGCCCATAAACCTGAGGAATACAAGGAAGTTATGACAAACCCTCTGGCATCCCATACTACCGGAGCATACACTCAACAAACAACAAACAAGGGTGGAATCCCACAAAAATGGATGATATGATATGATATGTTGAACTAAGTGTGATGGTAGTGTCGTATGCTACCCTCTCTGGTACCCTAAAGGTCCAATGCATGCAGGATCCATGGAAGGGATTCTCTCGAGTACCTCTACTGCATAGTACACCCCCTCCGGTCACCCTTAGCCCATAGCACTTACTCCGGAATGACAGAGTCCATGGAGGTCTACTCATAGACCACATACTAAATCTCAAACTCTGATATAATAGTTCGGAGTGTCACCAAATCCAAACTAGTCACCCACTCTCGATAATGCATGACTAGAATCTATCCAAGTCTAAATCAGTGAAACGAATCTCTAAAAACCCCTTCAAGGGTGCTCGGGCTTATTTTGGTCTAAAATAATAGTAAAACAAGTTCGGTGCTCGACTTTATCGAGTCTAATATCATTTCTCATTTATAACAAAGCAAGTCTAGCACCTCGGCTCAACCAGGTCTAGTATAAGTAGAAAAACTGTGATAAATTTCTCTTTTAACTTTTCTTACCCTAAGAAGATCCATTAAAACAGTACCAAACCATTTTTATCAAAAATGGGCCCCCGAGGCCATGCAAGATTTAGAAAATCAAATAAGGTAGGCCCGAAGCCAAAATCATAGTAAAATCATGTAGAAATTCCTTTAAATGCATGATAATGGCATGCTCAATCACAATCAGTAGCCCAATGGCTTACAATCAACCTATTCTACAACAAAGATAGCCTGCTCTAGAACAATAATAACAATGTTTGGGACTCACGTACATTCCTAATAACCCACCATCTATGTTCCAGAGTCAATACAAGACCACACAGGACCACACAGGACCACAAGGATGATATCAATAACTATAATGAATTCAACAACCAATAGTGTGAAATAATATTGATACGAAAGAACAGACACCATCTGGGGTACCCTTATAACCTATTTATGCAAAGTAACCTACCTGTCGTCCGACAATAAGCTGCTGGAAAAATGTTGTCCAAGACCAAACCGCTCTGAGAAGTCCCAAAACACAATCACACTATCAAGAACATAAGCTACACATTAAAATGAGACTAACGATACCCTTATCTCTATAATAGTAGTCGGGTCAAAATCTGAGTCAAAAGTAGGCCCGTAGGGCTCGCAACCCAAAATTAAAAACTGAAAAAAGCAAGACAACCTCAATAATACTAAGAAGGCATGCTCCAAAATTGAGCTAATTTAGCCAAGGGAACGACACAAAACAACCCGCTCAAGAAGGAGTTTAAAGAGGGAATTTTAAAAATGAAAAACCAGAAATTGAGCAAGAATTACTTACCACAATGAGAGAAAATGCCAAGGAAGTGGAATCAATGAATCTACAAAGCATGCAATCCCAAGGGAATAGATTCTTCAAGGAAAACCAAGTTTTAAGAATCAACAATAATGGAGGTTTTTTCAACAATAAAGAAAACAACTTGGGGAAGAAAGGGGACTTATCAAATGTCAAGGAAGCAAGATTTCTTGATAAATAATTGGATTCTCCAAGCTAGGAACAAAATGTAGCACTTTGGTAGAGAGGATTTTAAGTTTAGATTTGGGATCAAATGAGAAAAAAAGATGGAAAAATGAATGGCCAAGCAATATATAGTTGTTGGCCATGGTATATGTGCACGCAGCCTAAGCATCGCCTAAGCTAAGGCCAAAGAGAGCGGCGGCATGCCATGGCCTATGCGTAGGCGTCTATGCCCCGCATAGGCGAAGGCCAATCGAGGGGCTGCTGGCTTGCCTTGTGCTTAGGCGGCCTGCCCATGTTTTAGGAAAAGTCAAACAGAGAGGCGGCATAGCATTTCCCTACGCGTAAGCAGCCATGCCACGCATAGGCGAAGGCCTGGCAACAGGTGCCAACAACAAAGTCACAACAAGGTTTTTCTCTGATGGACCCTCGGAAACATATTTGGGATCCCGCGAACATAAATGAGCTGAGCTATTCGACTAAAAATGGCATTAGAGACTCAACGGAATCGATCAATATCTTAATGGAGGTTGATAGAATGAAAAGTGGGCCCCACACTTACGAACCAACTTAGGCCAATTTTTCCTAAATGGAATACCAAGGACTAAAATGAGTGTGGATGCCTCGCGACCCGAACCAAAGGTCCTCCTTGCCAAATTCGATGTTCTGGAGCTAATAGCACAGTCAAAATTTCCATATGAGGTCATCTTCTCCGAATGTATACCAAAGTCAAACTTTCAAATTCAACTTGGCTAGAAACACAAAAACCAAGGCAAAAGTAAAGTGAAAGCTCCTAGACCCTGACCAAGGGTCCATCGAGATCAAAATCCATGCTTCAGAGCTAAAGAACTGTCAGAATTCAATTTTGAGCACGTTTACCAAAGTTAATAATATCCTAAGTTTAAGCTCTAAAATAGGCAAATAGCCATAATAACCAAACGAATGACCAAGGCACCAAACCACCAAGCCCATCAAGCCATAAATGACTTAGGGCCGCTATAGGAAAACTCTAACAGTATAAAGAATGCATAAACATGAAGATAACTGGAAGGGTCATCATAACAACATAGTTTTGGACTTGGTTTATCTTGAAACCACATCGCTCGGTGCTAAATACTACTCCCATAATATATCATAAAGCTTACATACATGTGACATATCTAGATGTCAAATCTTGTTCATATTCATATTTACAACCTGGATCTTCATAACACTCAC
Organism: Jaltomata sinuosa; assembly: GCA_003996215.1. Lineage (NCBI taxonomy): Eukaryota > Viridiplantae > Streptophyta > Magnoliopsida > Solanales > Solanaceae > Jaltomata > Jaltomata sinuosa. Next base: position 15,573 of record QJPP01004948.1, read on the forward strand.
AAACTTTATTTTTAGGAAATAATTCATAAGTACTGATGGCACATTGGAATATCTTCTCTTTCGTAATGAATCATTTCTTAAAAGCACGCATGTCACTAGTTGAGTTTCATACTTCTTATACAATTTCATAAAAATAGGAACTAGGCATTCAATTACTTGAAATTAATGAGGTCATGCTATCAAAATATGTCAATCTGCTTAAATCAAACCATGCATGTAAAATTTGATTAGGGTTAGCCTTCAATCATGAAATAGGAAATCACTTGTAAAAACTCATACAAAATCATGCAATTTAGAATTAGAATTCATAGAAGAATCATGCGAAGGCAATTTATAGAAACCCATGAGAATTGGGTAAGAACCCTAATTTGAGAATTCAAAAATCAATTTAAAGGATTGGGGTTTTGGTCATAAGGGTTAAAGGAATCCCTTATTGAATACCCACATACCTGAACTTGGAGAATCTTCAACTTAGAGCTTGGTAATGGAGACTTAAAGATGGAATCCTAGATTGGAGCTTGGGAGATTTGAGTTTCTTTTCCCCTTTTGGAACCTAAATGAATGATTGGGAGAAGACTTAGGCTAATTGGAGTTAAAAACCTTCTAGAATTTCCAAAAATAACTTAACTTAAGAGTTAAAAGGGTAGAATATTACAAAAATATACATGGGCAAAAGATGAATTTTTTTACTGAAGAACCTCAGCTTCAAGTTCCACGGACCCCTTCTATGGACCGTAAATGGAACCACGGCTTGTAGTTTGGGGACGTGGTTCTTGAGCCAAAAGTATGACTGCAGGTCTAAGTTTGACGGATGAGATCTATGACTCGTGAAAAGTTCCACAGATTCAGATGAGAGGATAGACTCTGCATGTCTAATTTTATGAGGCCTTCCCATGGCCCGTGGTTCTATCTATGGCTCGTGGACTTAGCTCGTGATTCCTGGAAATTGCAAAAAATTCAAAAGTCTAAGTTCAATAGCTTTTTCAAATTCTAGGGTGTTACAGTCTTAAATAAAGGGGCTTGACTAGATAAAGTTCACATGTGATCGACTAATCATTACTACCAATCGAAGTCTTTCATGTGTGCTTTATGTGAGTGTCCTTAATTTGTCATGATGTCTTTGAACTTATGCTTTTGTGTCCATTGAAGTAGAGTTTTGAAGTTGATTGAGGACAAGTAATAGTTCAAGTTTAGGGGTTTGATAAGTAGGTATTCTACCTAGTTATTTAGATTTTTATTTTATTCTTTTACTAGAATAATTGAGAAAAATAGTGTATTTGACATGATTTACTTCTATTTTATAGGTTTATGTGATTTATAGGTGATCGGAAAAGAAATCGAGGGAAAACAAGTCAAAATGGAGCTATTTAGAGAGGTGAAGAACTTGTTGCACAGTTGGCCTTCGCGGATGCAGTGGGCCAACTGCGTACATGAAGGTCAACCACTTAGTCAAGATACATGTCTGTGGTGGACTTCTCACATATGTGAAGGCTAACCATATGGTATCCATTTACAAACGGAGTGGACAGCCCGCGTAGGAGAAGAAGGAAGCGGCAACAGCTGGGCAATGTTGGAAATTCACATTTTTAGAAATCCCAATCGACATAAAAGAACTCCCTGCCATTTTAGGAAAGGAATATTGATCCTTGCCCATTGAGAGACCTATCTTGGAAGCTTAGAGAGCAAGTTCAACACCCTACTCCATTGGAGTGAAGATTGGATGCTTTTAATGTAAAAAATTTAGTTCCTTTCTTCAACTCTTACTTCGTATTGCTAAAATTATAGGAGTAGTTGTTGATTTGAAAATTTAGATATTGTGTTAGAGATAAACAATATGTGAGTTTGAATTCTTATCTTGTGCTTTTACAATTAATTAAATATTTTCTAGTTTATGGATTTGTCTTTGGTTATCTAATTAATATTGTGCTTGAATTGATTCTAAAGGGAGTGATTGATACTAGCTTGGATGGTATGGATGATACTAGCTTGGATGACACTTATCCTTCAAGACCTTTCAGAAGAAGTCAAGCTAAAGTGCTCCAAAACCTACAAGCGATGTTCATGAAGAAGGAAGTTTGGAGATGCTTGAGGAACACCAAAGGAAAGCATGCAATGTGTGGCTTGTCCATTAAAGTGAAGTGGAGTAAGGAATTGATGAATTTCCAAAAGAATACAAAAAAACAAGGCCCTTACATCACTAAGGGCAAAATTGTAATAGCTAATGTCTTCTTTATTTCCAAGTATAAGTAGTAGTTTTTCTTTATTTTGAAGCTTGGTTTTGACATTGAAGATTGATACTCTAAATTTGTAGTTGCTAGCTATTGTAGTACTTAGTGAAATTCCCTTAAGGAATTAGTGAGCACTTAGGTGAACTCTCTTAATTATTGGAAGACTTCACTTGCTTAATTAATCGAAGGTCTTCCATTTGTGGAATTCCTTAGTTTTCTTGGTTAATTAAGTTGGTTTAATTTCTAGTTAGTGAAATCATTTGGGAGGTGAGGGTTCTAGCCCCTTGTTGCCCATAATTTTAATTTATAGTCATTAATCCACATATCTTTCTTTCTTCTTTCCTTTGTTTATTTGATTTTCGTTATCATTTGGTATCAAGAGCTCGGTTTAGGTTTGTTCCACAAATCTAAGTCTTGGGAATTTGATATTTTCAAAATCCAAAAAATAAAAATCCAAAAAAATCCAAAAATAAAATCCAATTTTTTTTTGTTTGAATTTCTTGTTTTTGACAATAGATTATTTTTTTCTAGTGTTTTTTACAGTCAAGATTTTAAATTTCATTCAATTTGGAGTTGCAGAATTGAAGTTGCCATTGAAGGACCTTGAAACTTTGTAACTTGCAAATTTGAAAAGTGGGTATCTTGATTTGGAAGCAATTGAAGCTTCAAAACTATTGGGATTTTCTTCTTAAGTCAAGGGAAGCTAATCTTCAATTTTGGTACAATTTGGTGAACTTTTGAAGAAAGGTTTTATTTGTGTGTTCTTGAAGTTATTCAAAAAGTTCTTGAGGAAGAAGAAAGTAAAAGGTATATTTGATCTTCAAGAATTTTAAATTTTGGCAGAAAGGTGTTTTTGGGTCCGCAAGTGTAATTGAAAAAACAATCAAAATTCAAAAAAATAATAATTTAATATTCCACGTAGACTGCCACTTCAGCTGCTATGTCATCTTCCACCTAGACTTCCAGTGCCAGCACAACAACCACGTAGCAGCCCAGTCATCTGCCAACGCAGCAGCCTGGCCCAAGCAGCTTTGCAGGCGCGTGACACTCAATTTCAAGCGTCCAAACTTCAAACTTCTTCTTCTACACTTATTTTTCTTTGATTTATCAACTATTTAACAACTAATTATCATCTTTAATTACCTGTTAACTAGTTTTTGAATATCAAATCATCCCTTTGATTCTTCAAATTAAGCAACAACAAGTAATTTCTGCTACTTTTTGTTACTTAATTCTTAAGTCCAAATTTTTTTATGCTTCTTTCTTCTCCTTTTTCTTGTCTTGTTTCGTTGATTAATTTCTTGATTCAAGTCCGTTTAGAGTCATTTGAGTCGTCCTTCTTTCAAAAGTCACAAGAATTCACTCCTCCACAAAGTATAGGTGACCTTGAGTTGATTGAGCGGAGCTGGTTCACTACCAATTTTGAGATGATTCTACAGAAGGTGAGTTGAGAGTTTACAGATGAGTGATGTAAGGCTTTTACTACCAACACTATTTGTTGAGTTTATTAGTCACAATGTCCAACCACGGTACACGTCCAATTGGAGAGAGCTCGGAGAAACCTCTTCAAACAAATGACAGAAATGAATGGATGGTTAGGAGGTATGGAGGAAAGGTTGGTACAGGTGGAAAATGAGAATAGAGGGGCACTTCAAACCAAAAATAAGGAGTTATGGATAGCGTTGGTGAAATCGACCACCATTACTCTAGGGAAAACTCACCAACTATGTTACCCTACACAAAGTTGAACCCGAAACGTCCGACAATCGACCTTACAAATAAACAACCCTCTAAACTACCCAAGACAACAACACCATATCTGAATCCGCAACTCTATCACCCTCTATAAGAGAACTGTTCTTTTATGGAAATCCAAGTTCCAGACCAAACTCCACTCCTAAATGCATCAAATGCATCCTTACATGATTCCCACATATCCCCTCCATGAAATGCACCACAAATACCCTACCTAAACCATCAATTCCAAAATCCTCTCTATGATGAAATGAATGATGAGATCAACTATGATGAGTTTTGGGAGCATGGAGGTAGGGATATATATGGAATGCCAAGGGAAGGACTACAACCTCGGGACTTAGAGTGGGACCAAGGAATGGGAGGTCAAGAATATGGGAATAGAGGTGATATAATAGGACATAGATGAGCTAGGTATGATGAGAGGAATGATCAAGATAGGGAATTGAACACAATCAAGGTTACACTTCCAAAGTTCAACGGAAGTAGTGACCCAGATGAATTTCTTGAATAGAAACTATAAAGTGAGCGAATCTTCCTCACCAATAACAGAGTCATTGAAAGAAAAGTATGCCCTCTCCTAATTTGAGGGATATGCTTCCACATGGTGGGAATCCAAGAGGAGGGAAAGAGAGAGTCATCAAATCTATTGGTTCCCACTTGGAAAGAGTTGATTGGTCTTATGGAGTATAGATACTTGACTCCGAACTACTACCAAGAAGTTCTCAAGAAGGTGGACATGCTAAGGCAAGGTACTAAAAGTGTTGAAGAGTACTATGATGAGTTCGAGAACTTAAGGATGAAGTCCAAGCTTGAGGAGCACATGCAATACACAGTGATACGATTTGTGGTGAATTTGAGGTATGATATCTTAAAGCCTTTGAAGATTAAACACTATGAGACTCTTGAAGCGTCTTTCCATGATGCCTCAAAGGTAGAAACGGATTTGAAATAAGAGAAGTCATATAAGGCCAAGAGTTCTTCAACTTCCTCATAGAATAAAAGCAATGATAAGTGGAAGGTACCAACTCTTTGAGAGGCATCTAAATGTAGTGGTCAAGATACTCAAGTCAAATTTGATTAGAAGGCCAAGGGAAATGACAAAGCAAAATGAGATAACTTCAAAAAACCCAACTTTCCTCGACCCTCTACCATTCAATGCTTTCGATGTCAAAGAAGGGGACATATTGCTAATGAGTGTCCTAATAGGAGGGCAATTGTTGCTTTTTAGGATGGGTATAAAACTGAGGATAAAGATGAGGATGATGAAAAGAGTGAGGAAGAAGGAGATAGAAGTGAAAGGGAGAGAGTAATTTTTAGGGATGAGGAAGAAAGGCTGGATGAGAGGGTAAATTTTGCTTGTTTCATGGAGAAAGAGAAACCTTTACTTGATGATGATGACGATTTGAAGCTAAATATCAACCTTTCATGTGTTGTGAGGAGAATTATGGTAGCCCTTGCCAAAGAAGAACTTGATAAAATGGAAAATCTCTTTCATGTAAGGTGCAAAGTCCAAGATAAGGTGTGTTCCTTGATTATTGATAGTGGAAGTTGCTCCAATATGGTGAGTAGTTCTTTTGTGGAGCGTATGCAAATTCCAACAAAAAAAACATTCCAATCCTTACAAGCTAGAATGGCTCAATGAGAGTGAAGAGATAAAGGTCCTCAAACAAGAAAGTATTCGGTTTAGTGTAGGCAAGTACAATGAGGAGTTGATTTGTGAAGTAGTACCTATGTTGGCTTGTCATGTATTGTTGGGAAGGCCATGGCAATTTGATAGAGATGTTGTGAACTCTGGAAGGACCAACAAATATGCTTTTGTGATTGAAGCTATGAAGTATGTACTTGCACCTCTCACTCCATACCAAGTGAGTGAGGACTATCGGGCTATGGGGGAGCTTGGGGAGAGGATAAGGGTGGATGAAGTGAAGAGTGAAGGTGAAAGTTCCACCATTTTTCCAAAAAAGGAAAGTGACTTGGCTAAAAATAAGAAAAACATATGTTTGATAGCCAAGCTGAACAAGTGTTTAAAACGTGTGGATGAGGAACGCTTTCTTGTGTGCCTTGTCAACACCAATATTTTATTATATTCTAACCAACATACTAGCACTTTGCCTAGTATTGTTTCTTTTCTTTTGCAGGACTATGATGAGTTAATTCCGGGGGAGATGCTTGAGGGACTACCACCCTTGAGAGGAATTGAGCACCAAATTGATTTTTTACTGGGTTCACAAATTCCCAACCGGCCAGCCTATAGAAGTAATCCAGAAGAGACCAATGAGATTCAAAGGCAAGTGGAAGAACTTCTTGAAAATGGCTTGATAAGGGAAAACCTAAGTCCTTGTGCCATATCGGTGATCCTTGTTCCCAAAAAGGATGGTACTTGGAGAATGTTCATTGATTAGAGAGCCATGAATAAGATTATCGTCAAGTACATGCATCTAATTCCTAGACTTAATGAGATATTGGATAAGCTATGTGGAGAAAGTCTGTTCTCAAAGGTTGATCTTCGAAGTAGGTACCACAAAGTTCACATGAAACTGGGTAATGAATGGAAGACGACTTTCAAAACAAAGTTTGGGTAGTACGAATGGCTTGTGATGCCATTTAGTTTGACCAATGTCCAAGCACTTTCATGAGATTGATGAATCATGTTCTAAAACCCTTCATCAACAAGTTTGTGGTTGTGTATTTTGATGACATACTTGTGTATAGAAAGATAGTTGAAGAACATGTATTCCATTTGAAACAAGTGCTTGATGTTTTGCAACAAGAATGGTTATTTGCTAATCTCAAGAAGTTTTACTTTTGTGTTGAAAAGGTAGTGTTCTTGGATTTTGTGGTTAGTTCAAATGGTATAGAGGTTTATGAAGAAAAGGTGGAGTCAATCAAGACTTGGCTGAACCCATCCAATGCAACCGAGGTAAGAAGTTTTCATGGGTTGGCAAGCTTTTACCGATGATCTGTGAAGGTATTTAGTACAATTGCTTCTCCTTTGACCTAATTGATCAAGAAAGATGTATCTTTTGTGTAGGGGGAAGAGCAAGAGAATTCCTTTCAAGCCTTGAAATCTATGTTGAGTTCGTCATTGTTACTCCAACTACCCAACTTTGATAAAACTTTTGAGATAGAGTTTGATGCTTAGGTTGTTGGTATAGGTGGTGTATTGATTCAAGAAGGAAAAACATTGGCTTACTTTATGAAAAGCTAAAGGGAGCGACTCTTAGGTACTCAACTTATGACAAGGAATTGTATGCACTTATGAGGGTATTGGCTCATTGGCAACACTACTTGTGGCACAAAGAGTTCGTGATAAGGACTGATCATGAGTCCTTGAAGCATCTTAAGGGACAATCTAAGTTTAACCAATGACATGCAAAATGGGTTGAATTCATTGAGACTTTTGCATATGCGATCAACTACAAGCAAGGCAAAGATAATGTAGTAGAGGATTCTCTGTCAAGAAGGTTTGTATTGGTCAACACCTTGGCTTCTAGAATGATGGGATTTGAAAGCTTGAGGGGGTTCTATTCTATGGATCCCAATTTCAAAGAAACTTTTGATAATCTTGGTCAAGGAAAGCGAGTTGATAGGTTTCAATTGGTTGATGGGTTCTTGTTTAAGAATGGACGAGTTTGTATGCCCATGAGTTCATGGAGAGAGGTTTTCATCAAGGAGGTGATGTGGAGTAAATTTGTGGACAATGTCTCGAGTGCATGTAAGCCAAATCCACGACTCGGTCTCAAGGTAAGTATACTCTTCTTCCTACTCCTAGTGGTCCATGGATGGACATTTTTAGGGATTTTGTGTTAGGACTTCCTAGGACTAAAAGAGGGCATGATAGTATATTTATGGTAATGGATAGATTTTCTATAATGACTCATTTCATTCCATGCCATAAATGTGATGATGCATCCCATGTAGCGTCCTTGTTTGTCATCAATGTGCTTAAATTGCAAGGAGTCACTCAAACCATTGTTAATGATACGGATTCCAAATTTCTTAGTCACTTTTGCAAGAGTCTATGAGGTACACTTGGTACCAAACTTATGTTCTCTACTTTTTGCTATCCCCAAATGGATGGACAAACCGAAGTAGTCAATTGAACTCTTGGAAGCATGATGATACTATCATGGTTGGCATGAATGATAATAGTATGAATGACACTTATCCTTCAAGAACTTTCACATGTAGTCAAGCTAAAGAGCTCTAAGACCTACAGTGATATTCATGAAAAAGGAAGCTTTGGAGAAACTTGAGGAATACCAAAGGAAAGCATATAATGTATGGGTTGTCTGTTGGAGTGAAGTAGAGAAAGGAATTCATGAATTCACAAAAGAAGGCAACCAAACAAGACCCTTACTTCATCAAGGGCAAAATTGTAATAGATAGTGTCTTCTTTATTTCCAAGTATAAGTAGTAGTCTTTCATCATTTTTGAAGAAGTTTTTGCATATTGAAGATTGATACTCTAAACTTGTAGTTTCTAGTGTAGTGCTCAGTGTAATTCCCTTAAGGAATTAGTGAGTGATTAGGGTGAATCTCTTAATTGTTAGTTTAACTTCTTTTCTTAATTAATCAAAGGTCTCCTATTTGTGAATTTCAATTGGTTTTCCTTGGTTGGTTGAGTTGGATTAGTTTTTAGTTATTGGAATCAATTGGGAGGTGAGGGTTCTAGCCCCTTGTTGCCCATAATTTCAATTTCTAGTTGTTAATTCCACATATTGTTTCCTTCTTATTTGTTTAATTTTCGTTAACATTTGGTATCAAGAGCTCAGTTTAGGTTTGTTTCTACAAATCTAAGTCTTGGGAATTTGATATCTTAAAGATCCAAAAAAAAATCCAAAATTTGTCCAAAAAAAATCTGATTTTTTTTTATTTGAATGTCTTATTTTTGACACTAGATTCTTGTTCCCTAGTGTTTTTTGAAGATATCAAATTTCGTTCAATTTAAAGTTGTAGAAGCAAAATTGTCATTGAAGGACCTTGAAGCTTTGAAAACTTGCAAAATTGAAAAGTGAGTCTCTTGATTGGGGAGAAATTAGAGCTTAAAAACTATTTGGGTTTGTTCCCTAAGTCAAGGGGAAGCTAATCCTTAAGTTTGAGCCAATTCCAAGTTGATTTGAAGATGTTTGTGATTAGTGTGTGTTATTGGTGTTGTAGGTGTTTTTGATATTCTTAAAGTTGTTCTTGAAGAAGAAGGAGGCAAAAAGTACATTTTATCCAATTTTCTCAAGTCAAATTTTGTCAAAGGTGTTTGTTGGGTCCATAAGTCGAATTTAAAAAAAAATAGAAAGTTGAAAAAAAATGAAATTTGAAAAAAAATATTCACGTGAACGCCACGTCAGCAGCCACATCATCGCCAGTCAGCTTCCAACGCATCAACCAACTCAGCAGCAACCCCCACTCTCAGCTAGAAGAGTGACTACAACTTCAGAGGGCTGAATTTGCAGGAAATTTTTCCAAGTGTCAATTTCATCCCCCCAAACATTTTACTAAATATCAGATTTGGTCCCTAAGAACTTTTTTGACTGTCAGATATTGTCCGTTTCTTCTTCTACGCTCATTTTTCTTCCATTTCTCTACTAATTTACATTGAATTAACATCTTTAATTACTTGTTAACTAGTTTTTAATCATCAAATCATCTCTTTGATTCTTCAAATTAAGCAACAACAAGTTTTCTCCTACTTTTTGTTACTTAATTCTTCAGTCTGAAATTTGCGTGCTTCTTTCTTCTCATTTTCTTATCTTGTTTCATTAAATTAATTTCTTGATTTAAGTCCATTTAGAGTCATTTGAGTCATCCTTATTTCAAGGGTAACAAGAATCCACTCCTCCACAAAGGATAGGTGACCTTGAATTAATTGAGCAGAGCTAGTTCACTACCAGTTTTGAGACGACACTATAGAAGATGAGTTGAGTATTCACATAAATAGTGGTGTGAGAATTTTTCCACTAACCTTGTTTACTAGTTTTGTAGGTACAAAAGGAGATATAAGAAAGTATATCATCCATAGCTTCGGATCCTTATGATGATGACATGGGAGACTGTGCTTGTAGTAATGGAGGCTATTAGTATGATGATGATAAGGATTGTGGAGGATATGATTAGGTGTGGCAATTTGGAGGGTTGGGATAAATTTGGGCAGGTCAAAATAAGTCAAGACAATAAATGGGTCAATACCTAACCCGACCCAAATTTGCTTGGACCAAAATGGGTTGGATCAAAATGGGTTAGGTAACGGGTTAGTAATTGGTCATAACCCAACCCGCCCAAATTTTACTATGTTTTTATTGCTTTATTTGTTAATTTTATAAGTTTTTAGTACCTAATAAATTTCTTTTTCTTTATTATAACTATATATAACATATAAAATCAAAAAAAAGTTTTTAAAAAATATTTTAACAAGATTTGTCAAAAGTCAATTTGGGTTACATATCAAACCAATTTTTAGTGGGTTGAAATTGGTTGAGCTAACAAATAGGTGGATCAATAACCAACTCAAACCTAAATAGGTTGGGCAAGTTGGGTTTGATTTTGCCACCTCTAGCTATGATAATAACCATGATCTTGAGCAATATGGTGATGAGAACTACTACTCCGGAGATGGTTGTGAAATTAATGAGGCTTATGGCTCTTATGATGAACATGAAGGAGTAGAAGTATCTTATGATGAATCTAATAGTGAAGATAGAGGATTTGAGGGTTTTCATATTATACACCATGGTGATGAAGACGAAGTGAGGTATGATGCTTTATCCCATATGTCTTATGAATCCTTTAAGGAAAATTATGATAGAAGGGAAAGTTGTGAGGTTGAATTTCCTTCCTCGTCTTGTACAACTTTCTATCCTAAAAGAGAAGGTATTGATGTATGGTTTGTACCAATTCGAAGACATCGTGTGGGCTATAAAAGAGGTATATTTCCTAATTCTCAAAATATGATAATGTATGATTCTAATCCTAATACCAATGTGTCTTGTAAATGATATTGAAATGGTGTTAAAGGAAGTAGAGACAAGTTGATGTTTCAAGATATGCAAGACCCAGAGAGGCAAAGTCTTGAAACAAAGTGAATGTTTATCATGCTACGAGCTTTGATCTTGTAATTGATGATCATAGTGCTTCTAACTTTATAACCCCTCAATTGGTTGAATTGTTTGGGATACCTTTTTGGCCGAAGCAAGACTCCTTTGTTACTCAAAAGGGGTATCATGTTAATAAAAGGGTGCAAGTACTTATTTCACGTGGGAATTATCAAGAGGAGGTTTGGTGCAATATAGCTCCCATGGATACTTGTCACATATGTTTGGGAAATCCTTGGTTTCAAAGTCCTAGGATTTCGGATGCATAAGATTGGTACAAGTATATCATGGATCACAAAGGGGAACTTCTCTTTCCAGCAATATTTCCTAGAGAAGAAAATACATCCACTCTTTATGCACCAAAGTGGAAGCTTGAAGTGAAGGGATCATCAAACGCTTCAAAAGGGATACTTGGCACTTGTCCTAGATTTAATAAAATTGAGACACAAAATATTGAGAGGAGTAAGGGTGTGATTAGTGATAACTCTAGAGTGGAAAAATGAGAGGTTGTGTAAAGTGATGTGAAATAGTTGTCACAACCTTATCCGAACTCATGTAACTTTCTTGTTTCTCTAGTTGTCCTGATACTTGTGTAGGTATTCTTTGAAGCAAACCTATTGTGGAATCTCAAAATGCGAAACATGAAAAGGTGGTTGAAAGCTTCCAAAAGGAGCAATTGTGCTTAAATGTTGATAACCAAGGTGAAGGCAATTCTTCCTATGAGCTACAAGGTAACAAAGCTAACTCTTGGACTTTATTAATCTTGGAAGATCATTGTGTGGCTAATAGCCAATTTAGTGTGAGTGATAGTTTATCTTTGTGAGATCTTAATGAGCCTTTACCGTATGGTGAGCTTAGTATTTCTTTCTTGTGTGCTGAAAATTGTTCTGATCAACTTGCTTGTGATACTTTTCCATTAAATGGGGAATTTGGTGATGTACTAAATGAACCTCAATTTAGTGATGGTGTTGATGTAGTTGATCATGTGAATAGTCATGTAGGTTCCTTGCCTCTAGATAATGATTCCTTGATTAGTGATTCTATTTCTTTTGTCTCTCAAAGAACTCATGTGATGGAATATGTTGTTAAGGATAATATCTTATTTGATGATTATATGACTATTAAAAGTGTAACAGTGGTAGCTCTTGTAATGTTGAAAGTGTAGATACTCTTGGAGGCTACAAGTTGTTTGGTAATCAACTATGGGATGATGATACCCTTCCCAAGGAAGGAACTTCCTTATTAAGGGATCGTGGACCTCTTACTTGTGAGGTGAAGCTTGGTCAAGATGACAAGCAAGATGTGGGTGAAGATTGTACTAACTACCCACTTGAAGACATCGGCCTATCACTTTTCAAAAGGGATGATCCTTTGGATAAAGATAACATAAATTTATTTGATTATTTGAGAAACCCAACTAGCGATTATCCTTATGAAATTGGTGATAATTGTGACCCTTTGTATGACACCCCACCTCTATTTGATAAATATAAAGTTGAGTTAGTTAATTCGTGCGATGTCTCAAATTCTAATTTCTTTGGTCTTAATGGTGGTGTGGGTCAAATTGGGGATTGCTACTTGAGGAAGGAAGGTGGCCTTTTCCTACAAAGTATCTTGTCTTCTTCATGTGTCCCAACTTGTGTTGATGTGCTTGATAAGATTTGTGAACGTAATTGTGATCTTGCATGTCAGGGCACCTTGGGGAGGATTGGTAATCATGACACCTTTCTTTACTACCTCTTTTCATCTGATGATGTCTATGTTGTATTGGATTTTTTCCTATAGAAGTAGGGGTTCCATTGATTGATCCAATTGTCTTTGTCACCAAGTTATGTGGGTCTTTTATACTTTTGACCCCGGAGACCCTTTGTGGGCATGTGAACTTGTGGTAGTACCATCATTGCAGTGGTCTTATCTTTCTGATGTGAGGAATAACCAAATCCCTTGCACTCAATCTTTGGACTTATTTATCATGAAAATAGAGAATACTTGGTTGCTCCTTGAAAATATGTTCCCTTGGTGTGTTATCATTTGTGCTAACCATTGTGCTAACCCCCGTAAAATGAGGATTTCTTGGTTATTTGTCCTTCCTGTGTTTTTGAAAGGTTCAGATTCGAGGACGAATCCTTTTCAAGAAGGGAAGGATGATACTAGCATGGATGAAATGAATAATAGTAGCATGAATGACACTTATCCTTCAATAACTTTCACATATAGTCAAGATAAGGACCTTAAAAACCTACAAGTGATATTCATGAAAAAGAAAGCTTTGGAGAAACTTGAGGAATACCAAAGGAAAGCATACAATGTGTGGGTGGTCATTTGGAGTGAAGTGGAGAAAGGAATTCATGAATTCACAAAAAAAGGCAACCAAACAAGGCCCTTATTTCATTTAGGGAAAAATTGTAATAGATAGTTTCGTCTTTGATTCCAAGTATAAGTAGTAGTCTTTCATCATTTTTGAAGAAGTTTTTGCCAATTGAAGATTGATACTCTAAACATGTAGTTTCTAGTGTAGTGCTTAGTGTAATTCCCATAAGGAATTAGTAAGTGATTAGGGTGAATCTCTTGATTGTTAGTTTAACTTCTTTGCTTAATTAATCGAAGGTCTCCCATTTGTGGATTTCAATTGGGTTTCCTTGGTTGGTTGAGTAGGATTAGTTTCTAGTTATTGAAATCAATTGGGAGGTGAGGTTTCTAGCCCCTTGTTGCCCATAATTTCAATTTCTAATTGTTAATTCCACATATTTTTTTCTTCTTTCTTTCTTATTTGTTTCATTTTTTTTATCACGTTCTTAGGTCTATGACTAAGGGAACTCCAACCACTTGGGAAGACCATTTATCCTAGATTGAATTTGCATATAACCGGTCTTTCCATTCATCTATTGGAATGTCCCCATTTGAAGCATGTTATGGCTTTAAGCCTTTTTTTCCATTATCAATGATTCCTTTGTCTAGCCATGTTGTTGTGAGCCTAGATGCTATGCAATGGGAAAAAGAGATGATAAGCATTCATTCCAAGGTAAAAGAGGCCATTCAAAGGAACAATTCAAAGGTGGCCAATCAAAAGAATCGTGGGAGAAAGGAAGTGATCTTCAATCCGGAAGATTGGGTGTGGGTTTATTTCTGAAAGGAGAGGTTCCCACAAGTTCTGAAAGGGAAGCTATGCCCGAGGGGAGATGGACCCGTCAATGTGCTTAAGCATATCAATGATAATGTCTACATGATTGACTTACCAAGTGAGTATCATTGTCACGCCTCAAATTACATTTGGACGGACAGGCACTCGATGCCCTAAAGGCCCGAGAGAACCAGCTTATAACCTGTGATTCATCATGCATATAACTATGACAATTAAGAAGCTTTGACTATAGATAAGCTGCCTGAATAACAAGACCAACATAGATAGGCCCAAAACTTATGTACACGATCTGGCCATTGAGGCCACAACTGTTAAGAGCAAAGACATAACTAAGTTTTACTTTAACATTGGTCTACAAAGCCTCTACAAGATAGACAAACTTAGTTTAGGTCGGGACAGGGCCCCGCCTTACCCTTAACTATACAATACCCAAAATATATACCAAAGACTCGGTAAAGCCCCGAATCAACCTGGAGCTCACCAACAACAGCTGAGTGTTCTGTGCTCCTACTGGGGAGGTCTACTAGCCAGAGTACATGTGCCTGCGGCATGAAATACAGCGTCCCCATGAGGGACGTCAGTACGAGAGAATGTACTGAATATGTAAGGCATAAAGTAAACCATATGTAAACAAGAGCTCAAATAGAATAAGGTATCAGTGCATAAATATGTAAATAAGAACAGAAGATCACATTCGCTTACACTTGCGAAATCATGTATATTACGTTCTTTGGTTACTCTTCTTTGCTTTATGATCATTGTAAGGCATGTAATACACGTGACCAACTGATCAGTGGTAGAAGAGGAGTCCCATGCTAGGCAATTTAACCCCTGGGATGCTGCCCTCATAAATATACAAATTGGGATCGACCCATGCTAGGCTTTCGCCCCTAGGCTGCCACCCATAAGTACACAAATAGGGATCGACCCATGCTAGGCTTTCACCCCTGGGCTGCCACCCACACATATACAGATTACTTCATTTAGTTTCTTTAATCTTTGAGATTGTTACTTTGGTGGTTGTAACCTTTATTGAGCTCAAAACTATGGACCAGTAGTAGAAGACATGTGAACATGCACTTAAGGCAGTAACAATGATATAAGGAGCAAACGTAACATCAACGTACTGTTTAGGAGCTTATATGATACAATGAACCTCATTTGGCTTAGAGAATAACTCACAAAGCTTGCTGTTGAAAGTACCTTTACTAGGAAACTCACTTCGTTGGTAACAACACAAATATAAGAGTTCATGCCAAGGAATATGAAACTGAGAAACCTTACATACCTTGTTGTGTAACTCGGATATTACAACGAATTAAGCTTCCCCTTTCAGATTATTTATCTACAATGAAATACGTGGCAAAACTAGTATTAGTAGCTAGTTAACTAATTTGGGCTACTTGATCCCACTAAATCAGTAACTAGGCAGTAAGCTCGTAATTGATCAAACCAAGAGTGTTCCTTTCACCTCTTCTCTTCTAAACATATCTACATACTGTACGACCTTCTCATAAGGTCCCTTGAAACTCTTCCGACTTCACAACATATACCAAATAACATACAAAGGTGTGCAGGCAGCAAGTTAACATAACACCCAATTAAGTGGTGTATTACCACACCCTCCTTCCATACTTCAATACAATTTCACACACCCTTTTACAAGTTCAACCAAGCTGTCCTAAATATATACACATAAAACCGCTCCTAAAACAATCCCACACATCCTTAAACATAATAAGAAAGTATTTTAACTCAAGGATTCCAATCACTACCCCATGGTTCTTGAAACAAACACATACAAAATTCTCTATCAAACTTGCATATAAAAAGGGGTAAAAATGGGCAGTAACTTTACCTTAAATTCTGAAAATCTGTCCTTCTAACTTGTACTTCTTCAAGAGCTTAAACTCCCCTTCAACTTAGCTTGAAAAGAGGGAGAATACTTAAGAACCCTAATGGTATTTTATGGCTGCAATGTGAAGCTAAGAGAGAGAGAAAGAAAGAACTTCTAAAATCTGTTTTTTTTCAAGTTAAAATGAGTGAAATGAGCTGGTCTTAACCCCTTTAAAGGGGGGCTGCTTTGGCCGACTTTCCTTGCTCATTTTGAGCCACAAAATGTCAAGAAGGTGATACACCTACTTGGCCATTTTACATGGGCTTTGTTGGACTTAACCTTATTGGGCCTTGGCTGCCAATTCATTCCCTTTCTTTCACTTCTTTGGGCCAGAATTTATTCAAGTGGGTGATGGGTGTACTTGGCCCTCTAAGCTAGTCAAAATAGTCTTAGTAGGTGATGCACCTACCTAGTTCTTTAGGCTGGTCAATAAGTCAAAGTAGGTGATGCACCTACTTGTCACCTACTAGCTTAGTTAAGTCAAGCAAGCAGCTCACTTATTTTATTCTATTTTCTAATTTCTAATCCCTTTTGCTTTAACTTAACACTTCACCCTAAATATTTACTCAAATACAACCTTACCATCTCGAGGTTAACTTGGCCGTTTACGTGCTGAACTGAATGGGGCATTACAGCACCTCCCAATACACATTAAACTATCACTGCTCATATAAGAAACTCGGTCCCTCACCTATATGACAAGGCTATATCAAGTGATATATGAATAGGACTAGTATATGCGGAATACGGGATGTTACATCCTCCCCTTCTTAGGAACATTCGTCCTCGAATGATATTAAAGTTAACCAGCCCAAACAAGCTCAAGCCTAAGTTAAGTACCACTATTAGACAGATAATATATATAGACTTATACTTACTTGTTAATGCCTCAACTCGACACTTTCACCTTTCTCATTGGACTGAAATAGATGAGGATACTTGGATTTCATCGCTTCTTCCGCTTCCCATGTAACTTCTTCTACTTGTTGGTTTCTCCACAGTACTTTTACGGAAGCTACTTCCTTATTTCTTAGCCTCTTAACTTGGCAATCCAGAATAGCAATGGGTACTTCTTCATAAGTGAGATCTCCCATAACTTGTACATCTTCAATAGGAGTAATACGAGATGGGTCACCTATACACTTTCGAAGCATTGAGACATGAAATACCGGATGGACTGTTGAAAGCTCTTGGGGTAGCTCTAACTCATATGCGACTTGGCCAACTCTTCGAATAATATTATATGGCCCTATATAGCATGGACTTAACTTTCCCTTTTTACCAAATCTCATCACCCCTTTCATTGGTGACACCTTCAAAAATACCAAATCTCCTATAGCAAACTCCAGCCCTCTTCTTCTAATATCTGCATATGATTTGTATCGACTTTGAGCCGTTGCCAGCCGCTGTTGTATCACCTTAACTTTTTCCATAGCTTGATGAACAAGATCTGGCCCAAATAAGGTAGTTTCACCTACTTCAAACCATCCGATTGGTGATCTACACTTCCTCCCATATAAAGCTTCATAAGGTGCCATTTTGATACTTGAATGGTAGCTATTGTTGTAAGCAAACTCAATAAGTGGTAAATGGTCATCCCAGCTACCTTTAAAGTCCAATACACAAGCTCGTAACATATCCTCAAGTGTTTGGATTGTACGTTCTGCCTGACCATCCATTTGAGGGTGAAAGGCCGTACTTAAATTCACTTGTGTTCCCAAACTCTTCTGAAATGATTTCCAAAAATTCGCGGTGAATTGAGCTCCCCTATCAGATATAATAGAGATTGGAATTCCATGTAGCCGAACTATCTCTTTAATATACAACCTTGCATACTCTTCAACTGTATAAGTAGCCTTAACCGGCAAGAAGTGGGCTGATTTGGTGAGTCTATCAACTATCACCCATATGGAGTCAAACTTCCGAAATGAGCGAGGCAGACCAGTGACAAAATCTATGTTGATCATGTCCCACTTCCAAATTGGAAGGTCTATATGTTGCATATAACCTCCAGGCTTTTGGTGTTCTACTTTAACTTGTTGACAATTTGGACATTTAGAAACAAATTCTGTAATGTTCTTCTTCATGTCACTCCACCAATACACTCCTTTCAAGTCATGATACATTTTAGTTGAGCCCGGATGGATAGAATATCTTGAATGATGTGCTTCTGTCATAATTCTCTCCCTTAGTCCATCTATATTAGGCCCACACAATCTGTTTTGGCACTGGAGTACTTTGTTTTGCGTAAGCTCAAATGCCCTTGTCACCCCTTTTTGTACATTCTCCTTAAGCTGTAATAAAATAGGATCCTTATATTGCTTCTCTTTTCCTTCGACTACTAATGAGGATTCTGCTGCATTTTGCACAATAATCCTTTCATCTTGAGATTCAAGAAGGCGAACCCCCAAGCTAGCTAGTTGGTATAGATCCTTAGCTATTCTTTGTCTTCCCATGGACTGCCCATAGGTGTTTGCCATTGTCCTACGACTTAAAGCATCAGCCACCACATTTGCTTTCCCCGGATGATACAAGATATCAACATCATAATCTTTTAATAACTCAAGCCATCTTCACTGCCTCAGATTCAGATCCTTCTGCTTAAAGATATATTGCAAGCTCTTATGGTCCGTATATATGTCAACATGAACCCCATACAAGTAGTGGCGCCATATCTTAAAGCAAATACAACCGCTGCTAGCTCTAGATCATGGGTTGGATAATTTTTCTCATGTGGCCACAACTGTCTTGAGGCATAAGCTATTACTTTACCATGCTGCATCAATACGCATCCTAAGCCCACTCCCGACGCATCACAATACACTGCATACCCTTCTATGCCTTCTGGAAGTACCAATATAGGTGTAGAAGTCAACTTATTTTTCAGCTCTTGGAAGCTTCTTTCGCATGCATCACTCCATTGGAACTTGGCTGCCTTGTGTGTTAGCTTTGTTAAGGGTGCAGAAATAGAGGAAAGTCCCTCAACAAACCTTCTATAATAACCTGCCAACCCAAGGAAACTACGAACCTCCGTAGGTGTTGTAGGTCTTGGCCAGTTCTTCACGGCTTCTATCTTTTGAGTATCAACCCTTATTCCTTCATCAGAGACAATATGACCCAAGAATGCCATAGATTTTAACCAAAATTAAAATTTAGAAAACTTTGCATATAGCTTACGATCACGAAGAACCTGTAACACCTGCCATAAGTGATTAGCATGGTCCTCCTTTGATCTTGAATAGACCAAGATATCATCTATGAATACAATCACAAACACGTCCAAGAATGGCTTAAACACCCTATTCATCAGATCCATAAAAGCTGCTGGTGCATTTGTTAGCCCAAATGACATAACTAAAAATTCAAAATGACCATACCGTGTTCAGAAAGTTGTCTTGGGTATATCTTTCTCTTTGACTTTTACTTGATGATAACCCGACCTCAAATCAATCTTCGAGAAACACTTAGCACCCTGTAACTGGTCAAACAAATCATCAATCCTAGAAAGGGGATATTTGTTCTTAATTGTCACCTTATTCAACTGTCGATAGTCAATACACATTCTCAATGA
>QJPP01004949.1:0-66063 GCA_003996215.1 Jaltomata sinuosa
TGCTACCTATTAGGTTCACACTCTAGCTTAAGCCCATCATCAGATCGATCAACACAATGTTATGCAAGGATCCACAATGGTTAGTCTATCAAAACCAGATACTGTTATATCACACAAAAATTTTTGGAGGAATCTCCATTTTTCAATTCAAATTCCATTTCAAAATCACCTCATAGACTGCACTAAGTTCCTTTTCTTCTTTTACTATGTACAACCTATACTAAATGTGCCAGTTTAACAAAAATAAAAATCCTTAGGGAAAGAACACAGGCAAGAAAACCCTAAGGACTCGGGTACCTTGTGAGTACCCTCGTGGGTTGCCTCAAATGCAGCGCTTGATTTACTGTCGTGGAATGACCCGGGTCTCTTGGATACTTAGACTTTGCCAAGAACCCATCAAAAACATACTCACCAAGTATTGTCCCCACCCCACCAAAAAGAAATGGGCATGGCCCTCAATGCATAAAAAAAAACAAGACAAACAGGGGTAAGAACATACTTGTGGCGCCTAAGTGCCAGTATCGGGTGTCACATCCTTCAGACCCTTAGGACTGGTGCTCGTAGTGCTTTCCTCAATAGAGGTTGCCTCTGCAGTCCTCTCTTCAACAGTAACAGCTGCCCAAGCAGCTTCACTAACAACCTCTCCCACAATGGAGTCTAAAGAAGTTACATCAACCTGTTCAGCAATACCACTCACTGAACCACCTCGACCAATACCATCAACCTCATTTTGTTGAATAGCCAAAGACTCTTTTGATGCTCTATCCAGCTCTTTTTGGGCCCTCTTCTCGGTGCGGTCTGCTTTCTTCTATAGAGACTTTGGGCTAATCGGAGCATCACCACTCTGAACTTGCTTGTCCTTGCTCTTTCTTATTCTCTTATGTGTAGCAGGCTCAGAAAGTGGTTCATCGACTTTCTTGAGCTCTTTTATTGCCGTCGAGTCCAAATGTGCCATACGGAGCTCGGGATCTACAAAATCCCATAGATTGAGCATGGGCTCCTCTGTAACCTGTGGCAAGATTATTGGTGCTCTTGCTTGGGTAGAAGGAGGGTTTTTCAACCTGTCAACTCCGACATTCAGCTCCGCTATCTCCTTTTTCATGCCGGACAACTCTAGCACACCCATCTCTCTTAATCTCTTATCAACTCTGTCCTCCAATGCATCAATTCGGGCATTGATATTGAGAAATGGTGTTATGGCCCTTTGGATGGAGGCGTTCACAATTGGCTGAAACTGTAGTTCGAACGCATTCATTTGCTTTCTCAGATCAAGAGTCCTCTAGATGGTGTTCGCAAAGTTAGCCGGATAAAAGGCATAAATAGAATCAGAATCCCCCTCAAAAGGTGCTGCGAAGGGGCCTGGCTCAACTATCGAGGTGGATGGACCAGCAACATTATGCTTGGACTGGCTACACTGTGGGGTAGGTCTAGTCGTAGGGGATGTTGTCACATCTGGTGTCAGGACATGTTCTTCAAAAGTTAGACCCAAAGGCTCATCAGTGCCAGTCAAACCAAGAACCCTAGTCTCATCTTTGGACCTCTCTGGATGGTGGGACCTTGCAGCTTGGATAGCCCAATCTACCCCAGCATACTTGGGAACTTGAGCCTCTTCACATAGCTCAGTAATCAAATAGGGGAATGGGTAGGAGGGGTTGATTTTGGTAACCTGTCTCTGATCTCTTCTGCTATGATTTGCTTGAAATTCAAATTATACTTGGACATGAGAGCAGCCACCAGAATAGCCCTTTCCAGAGTCAGTTGATTATCGGCCCCAGTCAGCATCAGTCTAAATCACACCAGTGCCCACCAGAACTTAGCCTCAAAAGATAATGAGGCCTTATGAATCACACGCTTGTCTTGTTTCAGCCATGTAGGTGTCCCGGTTGTAGTCAAGCGCTTTGCCAACCACTACATCCTCTTCTCCTCATGCTTCACCTAGAACTCGTAATCATAGAGGAACGTGGGTGCCTCATACCCTGTCCTAAATAAAAATCTATTAATGGTTTCAGCTGAGATGTTTACCGGGATGCCCCTCACCGGGACACTCTCAAGAGTGGGAAATTCATTGATTTTCTGCCCCTTTTTGCACAACCCTTCCTGTATAGCCTGATAGTTAGCATAAAACTCTCTCACGAGGGTTGGCATGTAATCTGGGAGGGGCTTGCTAGTCCATCCCAATCTGTAACAGTGGAAGTAGGCATCAATTTTGGGGAAGTCCTTTAGTTTGAACGGATCAATCTTCCATTCTTCCGCAATAGGCCTCCACAGATGCCCCCTTCCTGTTACCTCAAGGCCGTAATCAAATATAGCCTTTGACCCTTTGACACTCCATCTTTGGGTCTCACGATCTCGTCCTAATACAGCTCCAGCGCCAGATAGAGAGGATGAAGGAGTGCCCTTTTCTGGTGTGGTAGTTTCTATGTCGAAGTCTGCCCCTCCGCTTTTATCTTTTTCAGAACCATGCTCCGAGCCTTCCTCGCCTACGGACTCTTCTGCAGTGCCACTCGAGCCCTGAGTAGTCAATTCTTTCCCAGTGGGTGCCTATTCACTCTCGGCACTTGACTCGAATGAGCCGGAGGATGAGCCTTGTGGAACTGCAGGTGGGTTGGCCTCCTCCTCTTCAGAGTGAGAGGAAGACACAACCAGCTTTCTTCTAACAGTCTGGACGAGGGGGGTGTTGTCAGAGTCGCTTTTCTCAGCCTCAGAATCAGTTGGCTGGTCATTTAGTCGAGATGGTCTGGATGCATCTTTAGATTTACGGGGTCCCCCTCGCCTTAGTGGTGGTTTTAGAGCCATTTAGTACCTGCAGGAAATCAACATTAGACATCGGGACCAAGTATGCAAACCCAGAAAAATTTTACACTTAGAAAAGATTTGCATAAAAAATCACTCTTTCACGGGCGTGGGAGTGACGACGTCCCGTGGCCCTGGGCGTCGGAATGGACCAGTGAAATATTCAAGGGAAATTTCCCTCCCATGACCCTGTGCCACAGGTGTGGAAGGTTTGATGTCCCGTGGGAAAGGGCGTCAGAAAGGGGCAGTGGTTTTTTTTAAGGACTTCTGTCCTCCCACGGGCTCCTGCCACGAGTCGTGGGAGGTCCGACGTCCCATCGGGTTGGGCGTAGGATCCAGCCAGGAACTTTTTCAAGTTTTTAGGCCGGCCTCATGCCCTAACCAATGCCCGTCATTCTTTCAACATCCCGTGTGCCGGCTCGTAAGATTCAGTCAGGTGCACAAATCTCTCTCTCTCTCCCTTATTCTTTCACACATAACAATTTATTCATTACCCACACCCAAACAGACTCCAAAAACACATCGCATTCATAAAAAAAACTCAATACCAAACCCTAATATCCCAACTTAATGGTATGCATTTACCCAATCATCAATTGGTACAACTAGGGTTGTGATTTTTAAACATGAGGGTCAAATTTTGACCCAACAAAACCCTTTCTTGTAAACCCTTTAGCTATTTTTGACCAACTACAAGGAAGAAAAAAGAACTTACTTTGTTGGTTTAGCAAAAGCTTCTTGCAACAACTTGATGAATGGGTGCTTGTGTGTGATCGAGTTCGATGGGAATTGGTGGTAATGAGCGTGTGGGATGTGGGATTTGGGATATTGATCGAGAGAGAGAGAGAGTTTTGAGGGAGAGTAGTTTGGATGAATATATTTGACCTCAAAAAAATGAGGTCAAAACAATAATAGATGCGGGGAAAGAGAAAGAAAAAGATTCTGGGTCGGGTCGGGTCGAAAATAGGAATTAAAATAAAATGTTGACCCCCTGTTGACCGACCCAGACGATGGGCTATGCGACGCTCGTCGGACGAGCGATGACCCATCATGGGTACTTACCTGGGAGGCTACACCACGCCCGTTGGGGCCGCGACGGCCTGTCATGCGGGACGTGGGAATTAGGCAGGGCCCCTGTCTTCCATACTTGGAAAAAATTCTCTTCCTCTTGAGGGGTCTCACGCCCATTTCGATGCCCGTCGGGGACGCGACGTCCTGTTATGTAGGCCGTAGGAATGAGGCAGATAGTCCCCTTTCCACACTTAGAAAATTTTCTTTTCTTAAAGAGGGGCTTCACGCCCATTCCGACGTCCCTTCATGTAGGACGTGGGAATGAGGCAGACCACATCATTTCAACACTTCAAAAATTTTCTGGTGGGATCCCCTTTTTGCTTGTAATTTCAGCACTTGTTTTCATCCCTCTTCCTTCTGCAAAACGAAGACACACATTAATCCATGGGTCACTCTCATGCAGTGTTTGATTTAACATCACGGCATGATGCAAGTGTTTTGGTTCTCAGACTTCACCAAAACACTCTACTACCACTAAACAAGCATAACGTAAAGTAAAATACAATTTTATGGGTTTCCTCCCATGCAGCGCCAGATTTAACATCGCAGCATGATGCAGGCTGCTTGACTACTCAGACTTTATCAAGCTCCTTGGGTGGGACGAACTCATCAATGCTCCAAGCCTCAATCATTTTGATCTCCTCCGCTGTGCCAAAGTAAGCCTTGATCCCCTGCCCGTTTGCCTTAAACCTTTTTCCCTCATGGTTTTCAAGTTCAACAGCTCCATGGGAAAAAACTTGTACCACCATGAAGGGTCCAATCCACTTGGACTTCAACTTGCCAGGAAACAAGCGAAGTCTAGAATTGAAGAGCAGGACCAAGTCACCCGGCTGAAAATCTCTCTTCTCTATCTTTCGGTCATGGTACAATTTCATCCTTTCTTTGTATAGTGCTGAACTCTCATATGCATTCAGGCAGAATTCATCCAATTCATTTAACTTCCCAAGCTGTTGCAACGATGCTTCAGACCAATCTAAATTCAGCTTCTTCAACGCCCACATGGCCTTATGCTCTAACTCAACAGGAAGATTGCATGCCTTACCAAACACAAGCTGATATGGTGACATGCCTATTGGAGTCTTGTATGCAGTCCGGTATGCCCACAAAGCATCAGCTAACTTTCCTGACCAATCCTTCCTGTTAGCATTTACAGTCTTGGACAGGATTGACTTTATCTCTCTGTTGGAAACCTCCACTTGCCCACTTGTCGGAGGATGATAAGGGGTTGCAACTCTGTGTTTCACTCCATATTTCTCAAGCAAAGCTCGAAATAGCTTGTTGCAAAAGTGAGAGCCTCCATCACTAATAATGGCCCTTGGCGTACCGTACCTAGAGAAAATGTTCTTTTTCAAGAACGCTGTGACAAATTTACCTTCATTACTTGGAAGCGCAACCGCCTCCACCTACTTCAATACGTAGTCTACAGCCACCAATATGTACTGGTTCCCGTCGGACAACACGAATGGACCCATGAAGTCTATACCCTAAATGTCAAACAGCTCAATCACAAGGATGGGATTCATAGGGAGCTCATGCCTCCTTGAGATACCTCCTTCCCTCTGACATCTTCTGCAAGCCTTAGCAAATTCATGGGCGTATTTATAGATAGTTGGCCAATAATAGCCACATTGCAAGATCTTATGCGCCGTTCGAATACCACTATGATGACCCCCAACATGGGATGAATGGAACGCTTCCAGTATCTCCATCATCTCAGCTTCTGGCACACATCTCTGGATCACCATATCAGCGCATACACAAAACATGAATGGCTCTTCCCAGAAGTACTTCTTCACATCAGACATGAACTTTCTTCTTTGGTGAATGGACAAATCATCAAGCACTAAATCACTTGCCAAATAGTTGGCAATGTCCGCAAACTATGGGATCAAATCCTGAGAAACAGCCAATACTTGTTCGTCAGTAAACCAGTCATCAATCTCTTGCTCATCATTCAGCTTCAGCATAGCCTCTTCTTCCAGCCTAGACAAATGGTCTGCCACTTGATTCTCTGTACCCTTTCGGTCTTTGACTTCAAAATCAAACTCTTGCAGCAACAACACCCATCTAATCAACCTTGGCTTTGCATCCTTTTTTGCCATGAGATAACGAAGAGCTGCATGGTCAGTGTGCACCACCACCTTGGTGCCAAGAAAATAAGATCTGAATTTTTTGAACGCAAAGACCACAACAAGCAGCTCCTATTCAGTCACAGTATAATTCTTCTGAGCGGGTTTAAGTGGTTTGCTAGCATAGTATATAGGATGGATGATCTTTTCATGCCTTTGGCCTAGGACTACTCCTAGAGCCACTCCACGAGCATCGCACATAACCTCAAAAGGTTGGGACCAATAATAATGATAAGAGATGAGATTAACTTCTCTTTAAGGCACTCGAATACCTTCAGACATGCATCATCAAACACAAACTTTACCTCTTTCTCCAACAACTTGCACAACGGATTAGCAATTTTGGAGAAGTCCTTAATAAATCTCCTATAAAAGCCAGCATGCCCCAAGAAACTCCAAATTCCCTTCATAGAAACTGGTGGAGGTAATTTTCAATCACCTCAATCTTTGCTCTATCAACCTCTATACCCTTCTTCGAAATCTGGTGACTAAGCACTATGCCCTCTTTGACCATGAAGTGACACTTTTCCCAATTCAACACTAGGTTGCATTCTTGATATCATTTTAATACACAACCCAGATGATCCAGGCAATCTTCAAAAGAGTCACCTACCACTGAAAAGTCATCCATAAATACCTCTATAGTGTCCTCCACCATGTCTGAGAAAATAGACATCATACACCTCTGGAATGTAGCTGGAGCATTGTACAGACCAAATGACATCCTCTTGAAAGCAAAAGTCCCATACCGACAAGTGAAGGTGGTTTTCTCTTGGTCTTCGGGGGCGATAGAGATCTGATTGTACCTCGAATAGCCATCAAGAAAATAGTACCAACCCCTACCCACAAGGCGGTCTAGCATCTGATCCATGAACGACATTGGGAAATGGTCTTTCTCAGATCTGATTGTACACTTGCGTGTGTGTGAGAAATTGCCTACCAAGTTTTTGGTGCCGTTGCCGGGGACTTAGAAATTAGAAAAAATTTCTAACTTTTCTTATACGACTTTATTATTCAAGTATTGACAACTTGATCTTAGCGTTTGGTAAAATCTGCATGTACAAACTTTGAGCTGTCAACAAACTGGAAAGGAAGAAAGATTTAGAGGAGCCACACCCTGAGCCTGAAAGACTATTTCATCAGTGGAGAAGGGCAGCAACTCTTTATCCTATCAAGTTTCAGGAGGTGGCTGAGGAGACAATCCAGTTAGTTGAACAACCAGAAGTTGTTCTCGTAGAAATGGCAGCACCAAGGCCAGTGCGCGATGTGGCAATCCCACTCTTGACCAATGTTACCAACATCATCTGAAAACCTGAACCGGGCGGTCGTTTTGAGCTCAAACAGAGTATGATGCAACTTTTGCACACCAATGGCCAGTTCACGGGCTTATCACATGAGGACCCACAGACACACATCCAATTTTTTTGGAAATCTCTGATACATTCGTACCAACAGGGGTCGCAGTGCACTACGTAAGGCTAACAATATTTCCATTTTCTCTACTTAGGGAAGCGAGGAGATGGATGAAAGCGGAGACACCGAACTCCATCACTTCATGGGATGATTTGGCTCAGAAATTCTTGACGCGTTTTCTCCCCTTCGGGAAGACAGTCAGGCTGAGGAGCGATTCTGAGTTTTAGGCAGAAAGATGGTGAAAATCTCTATACAACTTAGGAGCGATTTAAGGCCCTCCTTATGGCATGACCTCATCATCAACAGACTAATGAGGTGGTGGTACATACATTCATTGAAGGTATTGAGCCTCATTCAAAGATCCTACTAGATTGTGCAGCAGACGGGCAAACACTTAAGAAGACATATGACCAGTTGTATACTCTGCTGCAGAGGATGGCATAGAGCAATTCAGAATGGAACGGTGATGTTAGCAGAGCCACACCTAAGAAGGTTGCCGGAATGCTTGAGGTAGATTCCAACACGGCTTTATTTGCCAAGGTGGAGTTTATGGCTAATCAGATGAGAAACATAGCTACTGTTCTCAACAAATTGGCTCTCGGGAATAATCAGGCGCAGGTTAATGCATTTCAACCAACAACTATTCAGTTTTGTGATACCTGTGAAGGTGACCATCTATCGGAAGATTGTGCAGCAAATCCAGATTCTGTGATCTTTGTTGGTTATGCTCAGAGAGGTGGAAATCAGAATTATGGGAATGCATACAATGCAAATCTTCAAAATAATCTATCATATGGGAACAACCAAGGATAGAATCAATTTAGTCCACAAGGACAAAATCAACAGTTTGCTGGAAACAACAAGCCTACAGCCATGCCTAGCAACATAGAAGACATGCTGAAGTCTATTATGAAGAGCTAAGCTAAGTATGAAGCAATGGCCAAGGACCACTCAACTGCCATCCGGAATTTAGAAAACCAAATGGGGCAGCTAGCTAGAGCACAAAATATGAGACCACAAGGTAGTCTTCTAGGTGATACAGACCCAAATCTAAAGCAATTGAATGCAGTCACTACTAGAAGCGGGTTGGAGCTGAAAGAGTTAGCACCGAAACAAGAAGATCCCAAGGTAGTTGAGGTTGCAACCAGAAAGGCTAAAGTTGGGGCTGAGACTGAGGTAAAAGAAAATGAAGTTATTGTGAATCCTCCTCCACCATTACCACAGAAGTTGATCAAACAGAGAGAGGAGGCTGGATTCAAGAAATTTCTTGACCTTTTGAGGCAGGTACACATTAATCTCCCACTCATATATGTTCTTCAGGGAGTCCTGAAGTATGCAAAATATATCAAGGACATTGTGGCTACCATGAATAGGCTGACCAAATATGCCACAGTCGCTCTTACAGAGCTATGCACTTCTCAGAATCAGAATAGGTTGCCAACCGAAAGGAAAGATCCGGGAAGTTTCACTATTGAGATCACTATTGGTCAGAAAGTTATAGCTCGAGCACTATGCGATCTTGGGGAAAGTATTAAACTTATGCCATCTTCAGTCTTCAAAAAGATAGGGTTGGGTAGTCCTTGCCCCACGATAATTGTTCTGCAACTGGCAGACAGATCTTTGGCTAGACCTGAGGGCATTATAGAGGATGTATTAGTACAGATTGGTTCGTTGATCTTTTTGGTGAATTTTGTGATCTTGGACTTTGAACCAGACCCAGAAGTTCCATTTATTTTGGGTCGTCCATTATTGGAAATAGGGAGATCATTGATTGATGTGTCAGCAGGGCAGCTCACCATGATAGCACATGACAAGGTGGAAATCTTCAATGTGTATAAGGCAATGAAGCTGCCTGCGCTATGTGAAGACTTATCGGCTATTAGTGTGGTGAAAATCGACTCAAGGGTACCCCTCATCACTTCCTCAGATCCATTGGAGAGAGCCCTCACAGGGGAAGACTTGTATGGAGATGGAGCATCATATGAGATGATTCAATGCTTGGAGGTAGCCTGTGTATTGTCTAGCACTATCGCGTTCAAGCCTCTTAATAGAGCATTAGGACCTCCTCCCAAGCCGTCTATTGAAGAAGCCCTAAAGCTAGAGATGAAGCCACTCCCACCGCATTTGAAGTATGCATATTTGGGCAAAGATTATACTTTTTTGGTAATCTTAGCAGCCGGGTTGAATGAAGTACAGGTCAAGAAGACACTAGCAGTGTTGCGAAGAAGGAAGAGAGTAATTAGGTGGCAGATTTCTGATATTCATGGGATCAATCCATCATTTAGCATGAACAAGATATATATGGAGGAGGGGTACAAGCCCATGGCATAGCATCAGAGGAGACTGAATCCTCCTATGAAGGAGGTAGTGAGAAAGGAGGTGATCAAGTGGCTAGATGCAAGTATTATTTTTCCCACCTCAGATAGCAAGTGTGTCAGCCCTGTGCAATGTGTCCCCAAGAAAGGGGGGATGACTGTGATAAAGAATGAGAAGGATGAGCTGATTTCGACACGTACAGTCACTGGGTGGAGAATTTGCATGGACTATCAAAAATTGAATGAGGCCACCCGGAAAGACCACCATCCAATCCCATTCATTGATCAGATGTTGGATCGGTTAGCCGGCCAGGAGTACTTTTGCTTTCTAGATGGATATTCTGGATACAATCAAATAGCCATAGCACCTAAGGATCAAGAGAAGATGACGTTTACTTATCCTTATGGCACATATGCTTTCAAGCGTATGCCCTTCGGGCTTTGCAATGCGCCAACTATATTTTAGAGGTGTATGATGGCTATTTTATATGATATAGTGGAAGAGATTGTGGAAATATTCATGGATGACTTCTCAGTGTTTGGGAAGTCGTTTGATACTTGTTTGCAGAATCTGGATAGGGTACTTGCGAGATGTGAAGAGACGAATCTGGTGCTTAATTGGGAGAAGTGCCACTTTTTGGTCACGAAAGGCATTGTACTTGGCCATAAAGTGTCAAAGATGGGGTTTGAAGTGGATCGCGCGAAGATAGAGGTTATTGAGAAACTACCACCTACATTTTCTGTACGAGGGATTTGTAGTTTTCTTGGACATGCAGGTTTCTACAAATGCTTCATCAAGGAATTCTCCAAGATATCCAGGCCAATGTGCAAGTTGCTTGAGAAAGTGGTGAAGTATGAATTTAGTGATGACTGTGTGAAGGCATTTGAAAATCTGAAGAAGCGCCTGATTGAAGCTCCTATATTGATTGCTTCGAATTGGGAGTTGCCCTTCAAGCTTATGTGTGATGCGAGTGATGTCGCGGTTGGAGCTGTGCTGGGGACGAGAGTCGACAAGGTATTCCATTCTATCTACTATGCAAGTAAGAATCTTGATTCAGCTCAGACAAATTACACAGTCGCTGAGAAAGAGATGTTGGCACTAGTCTTTGCTTTTGAAAAGTTTCTCTCCTATCTTTTGGGAACGAAAGTGATTGTATACACGAATCATGCTGCTATCCGGTACTTATTCAGCAAGAAGGATGCAAAGCCAAGACTTATCCGGTGGATTTTGCTGTTGCAAGAGTTCAACCTGGAGATAAAGGACAAAAAGGGCACAAAGAACCAAGTGACCGACCATTTGTCTAGACTTGAAGATTGGTCTTATGTGCCAAATAAAGGACATATAAGGGAGAAGTTTCCAGACGAACAACTCCTAGCCCTTAGTATTACCGAGCTTTCATGGTATGCTGATCTTGTTAATTTAGTGGTGAGTGGGGTGTATCCTTCGGAAGCCACTACACAACAGAAGAAGAAGTTGTATCACGACTCTCGATTCTATCTATGGGATGAGCCTTATTTGTTCAAGCAAGGTCCAGATCAAATATTTAGAAGATGCATTTTGGAAAGTCAAGTGAGGGAGATCTTAGAGAGTTGTCATTCTTCTCCTTATGGAGGACATCACAGAGGAGAGTGCACCGCACATAAAGTGTTACAGTCGGGCTTCTATTGACCCACTATATTAAATGATGCAGCAACTTTCGTCAAGAGTTGTGATCAATGCCAGAGGACTGGAGCTATATCAAGAAGGCATGATATGCCTTTGCAGAATATCCTTGAGGTGGAGATTTTTGATGTATGGGGAATTGACTTCATGGGGCCCTTCCCATCTTCATTCGGCAATAAGTATATACTTGTTGCGGATGGGTAGAAGCAGTCGCCCTTCCAACCAATGATGCAAAGGTAGTACTAAAGTTTGTCAAGAAGAATATATTCAAAAGATTCGGTACTCCACGAGCTATAATCAGTGATGGTGGGATGCATTCCATCAATAATTGGTTCAGCAAACTGTTAGCAAAGTACGGGGTGCGTCACAAGGTAGCTACTGCATATCATCCCCAAATGAGCGGGCATGTTGAGGTATCTAATCGGGAAGTGAAGCAGATTCTGGAGAAGACCATGAATGCACAGAGAAAGGATTAGGCTGAGAAGCTTGATGATGCACTATAAGCATACAGAACTGCCTACAAAACACCCATTGGAGCTTCTTCATATCGGCTTTTATATGGTAAGGCTTGTCATCTGCCAGTCGAGTTGGAACACCAAACCTATTGGGCTATAAAGAAGCTTAATCTGGATGATGAACTGGCTGGGCGAAAAAGGAAAATACAGCTTAACGAACTTGATGAGTTTAGGTTGCAAGCATATGAGAATGCCAAGCTTTACAAGGAGAAGACGAAGAGGTGGCATGACAACCATATCCTTCCGCGCTCGTTTTAACCTGGCCAATAGGTCCTCCTATTCAACTCAAAGATGAAGCTTTTCCCCGGAAAGCTAAAGTCTAAGTGGTATGGACCATTTGAGGTAGTACGGATGACTTCGCATGGTGAAGTTGAACTCTGGAAGAGCGGCGACACAGTTACATTCTTGGTGAACGGTCAAAAGGTGAAGCACTTTTGGTCTGAAGATATGGACAGGGAGAAAACGTCAATCACCCTGTCGGATGAGTGATCTTTGAGGTTGCGTCGTGCCGCGATGTTAAATCAGGCGCTGCGTGGGAGGCAACCCACGAATGTATTGTAATAGTTTAGGACAAAAATATTAAAAATACAAAAATATGAGTCGTGCCACGACCAAAACTAAGGCGCTTGGTGGGAGGCAACCCACCATTTTTTTCTAATAGTTTATTATTTTTGCATGAAGAAAAAGGAACACGCCAGCTATGGACGCACGGGGAGAGGTAAGTAACACAAAATTTGAGTCCCAGGGGTCTGGCGGATCCTTGGCGCGCCGCCCTAGGGCATGAACTACCGAGCGCTAGTAATTTGTTTGGTACTAATAGATTGTTTGGTAGTAATTTGTTTGATAGTAATTTTTTTGGTACTAATAGATTTAGCCTTACATGTATATTGAGTTGAATTGAGCATACCCCTCCAAAAAATCTTGTGTAGTTGAAAAGCAAGGAATGATGTTAGTGACAATTCCTTTATTATTTTTGCGACTCTTGACCCACTAGCGAATGATGATTGGATACAAAATGTGGCTCTATTTGTCCTTGTTTAGGAAGTGAAAATTAACCCATCTTGAATAGTTCGCATGCCATGTGTGGTGAGTTTTGTTGAATAATTCTTGTACTTGCTTGTGTCATCTAGAACTTACTCGGTTAGTCATTCAAATGCTAGTCTTAATTGTGTTGGTTGGAGAAATGATCTTAGACCTTCTTTGTGCTTGTTGAAGCCTACTTAGCCTTAAAAGCCTACGATTGCACTAAATTGTATCACTAGTTACCCTTTTCAAGCCTAATACCTCTTCTTTAGTAACCTCATTACAAGACTTGAACCATTTTGTAAATAAATCCCTCAGTTGAATCCATCCCTCCTTGAACTCTACAAGCGTGAAGTGAGGCTAAAAGCCTATGTTGTGGGTGATGAAGAAACACCTTAGAGGAATGCTAAGTGAGTTTGTCATGACTTGCTGATCGAATCCTAAAAGAATTGTCAAAAGAAAGGAAGAAGTTGGAAAAGAAAGCAAAAATGAGAGGAAAAGAGGAAAGAGAGAAAAGAAAACAAAACCTCCTAGGTGAATAGAAAGATAAAAATTGGGGCATCAAATCAAAATAAGTAAAATAGTACTTTGTGTTGCATAAAAATTGGAAAGAAAATGGCTTTGGTTTTAAATTGAAAAAGTTGTGCAGTGTTCAAGGAGGATATAGTCACTTTAATCCAAATGCTTATCCTACCCTTCCCCAAGCCTACATTACAAGCTTAGTAAAGTCCTTTGATCTCTAACCGATTGCTTTTGAGTTAGTGGCGAATGAAAATAAGGA
This sequence comes from Jaltomata sinuosa, assembly GCA_003996215.1. Lineage (NCBI taxonomy): Eukaryota > Viridiplantae > Streptophyta > Magnoliopsida > Solanales > Solanaceae > Jaltomata > Jaltomata sinuosa. The sequence goes on from QJPP01004949.1 coordinate 13,704, forward strand.
GCTTATGGTTTGATACTTGTTAGTACTTGAAGTCCTTTTTGAGTGTGAGTGTTAGAGCATTTGTCCCTTGTTTAATCATTGTGAATAGAGTATTTTCGAGACTTTCTTTCTTGTGAGGGCGTGTGAATTAGGATAGTGGTGATTTTGATAAACTCCGAAAATGAGTCAAATGAGCATGTTTAGGTAACTAGTGGTTTTGAGTCACTTCTTGAGGATTGGTTGTTTTCACTTGATCATCTTTTGCAAATCTATCATGACTCTTGGAAATGCACATGAAATTGAGGGGATTGTTTGTTAAGCATTCACTTGTGACCGACTAATTATTAGTATCAACCAAAATCATAGTTCTTGTGCTTAAGTGAAAAGTGTGTTGTGGAAATGATTGGATGACCCTTGTGCTTGAATTAGTTAGAGTCTCTTTGAGTTTGGCTGTAATCTGCTTGAGGACAAGCAAGATCTTAAGTTGGGGGTGTTGATAAGTGGTGAATTTACCACTTATTTACATCTCTTTTCTTATGCTTTTGCGTCTTCTAATGGTGATATAAAACCACTTATGGCTTGTTTTGGTTATATTTCATGTGACTCATATTCATGCAGATATTGTGGAGTAATTGGGACAAAAGGAACAAAAGTCAAACAAAATGAAGAAGAGCAACGCTGAAGCTGCCAGGTCTACCGCTCCTGCGCCCTTATGGGATGCAATAGCAGTTCCGCGGCTGCGTTGAAGGCGCCGCACCTACATCCTATGTTCTATTTGGCTGAGAGAACCTCTACGCTTAGAATTTCACCATGGTGATGCCGCATCGATGCTAAATCTTCCGCCACAACAGCCACGCACCTGCGGTGAAAGTTTTGTAAGTGCGACTGACGATTCCAGTCAAGCCTAAGTTGGTCATTTCACACTTTTTGGATACCCCAATCCATATAAAACATCTCCCAACCCTATATTTCATAATGTTTCATCAATACAATCATCCTTAGCCATAGAGTGAACAATTTTTGGCTAGCTTGAAGAGCAAGTTCATCATCCAACACCATTAGAGTGAAGATTGAAAGATTTTATTGTAGAATCTTTAGTTTCTTTTTTCAACTCTTGATTTATATTGCTAAAACTATAGGTGTATTGGTTGATTTGAGATTTGTATATTGTGTTAGATATAAAAAATATTTGGATTTAATTTTTTATCTTGTGCTTTTACAATTTATTAAATACTTTATGAATTGGGTCATTGATTATCTAATTAATCTTGTGCTTGAATTGATTCTAAAAGGAGTGATCAACCCTTGGACTTGCCTCTTTTGCTTTGATTTGGATTGAAAGAGTGAATCAAAATTGGGAAAGGTTAATTGGCACTAACTTGAGGCTTAAAACCTCATTTAAGGAAATAAGCTAGAAATAGTTGTTCTAGTGTTGCCATAATTGGAATAGCTTTGCTAACACTTAGCTAGATTTGAGAGAGCTAGTTGAGAAATATTTGCCAATTATCAAGAGATATTGGTGGATAATTGAGACTCTAAGGCATATTTCAATTGGCCCAAGATTAATGTAGTAAGTAGTTGATAAATTCGTAATGGATCGTATAGATTTGAAGTAATTACCATTCCCAAATCTCCCTTGATATCCTTGCATTGGGAAGGTTGGTCGACTTCACACTTGCAATAGCGTTCGTTCTTTCAAATACAAAAACCCCAATCATTTTTATTTCTTTTTGTTCCTTGAACTTCAATAAGTTGCTTTTATTCTTTATTATCAATAGCCTTTACATTGTTCTCCGTGGATTAGACCCCGACATCCCATTGGGTTACTTATTGTTTTGCTTGACGATCGCTACAACCTCCTTTGTGAGAGTACTTTTGAGCGTCATCAGTCGCGTCAAAGTCTTTGGATCACCTCCTGCACTCAAAGAAAGTACAAGAGTAGCTAGGTATCATATGATTACTCAAAATAGTAGCAAGTATATATCATGAATCAAATTAAGCAAGTAGACAAGTACATCCGCATATAACCAAGAACTCAAATAATCAAGTAGTCACATCCGCCAAGTAAATCACCCAAATACAGACATATCAATGTCAACAAATAAAGGACATATAAGTCTCCCAATAGATATAATAAGTCATCACAATCTCTGCAAATATATCGCAGTTACATCACAAACATGGAATCGTGTCCATACTGATCTCACAACTGTATAGTCTTTGTATCTCATCAGTCTTACTCTATACTATATCTGAACTCACAATAGTCACTCATATATACACACATGCTAAAGGGTCTTATTTCTGCCCAACTAGTCATGACCTGCAGGGGACAACCTAGGTCCATGTACCATATCGGGGTGGTACCCGCTCCATAACATAATCTCTAGTCTATAAGCTCACATCGGACTCGAGCCACTCATCAATAAAATAGTACGTATATTATCAATCTCTTTCTACATATCTCAATATCTTCTCATTCTAGCGATTTCTCAGGATATTAACAACAAGTACACAATAAAATATAATAAGTGTACATCATCCTTATAAGTCATTTTGAGACAGGTTTCAACAGTTAACAACTTATTCATTCAAGCATTGTGAAACCAAACAAATATTCAACCACAAATTATGTTTGAAGACCAACCAATGCTTTATCCTTCATAACATATATAAGTGACTAAATTAAGTCTTAGTTCACATAAATCATAACCTACCTCCATCGAGAACTTGTTCAACAAGCTAATTCGCAAGAGCCTTTCCTTTCCTCAATGCTTTGGAATGCTCAAAGTCTAAAACAATTAAATATAAGAGTATTCAATCATCTACTCTTCAAATATAATCTTTGGGAATTCAAACTCACTAAATTCTACCCTTTTTCAAGGTCTAATTTATTACTCAAGGGTCAATTAATTATAAACTAGTTCCACAATGTTCACATTATCTTAATTCATGGAGCTTCTACTCTAATTTTCCCTTTAGAGAATTTTTTGTATTAAAGGTCCTATTTTTATCGAACTCAAGGTTTTCAGTTACCACAATTCATATTCAAGAACAACTAATTCATGCTAGAAAGTGTTAATCTACAACTTAAATGCATTCTAAATGAATATTACATCTACCATAGGTTTATTCACCCCTTTTATGAACCTAGGGTTCTAACCCATAGTTTCACCATTACAATCCTTCCTAACAATTCTATGATGTTAGAGGATTACCAGACAGAAATATTGATGGAATAAACTTACCTCAAGGAGTAAATTACCCTAGCCTTTGAATAATTGCCTCTCTAGGGCTGTAGAACAAATTTTTAGAGTTTATGAGATGAAACTCAGAATAAGTGACTTAAAGCAGGTATTCTTCCTTGTGTTATTCACTAAAGCGGATGATTCTTTGCGATAATGATTCCTTTATGGCGAATAAGGGCTTGCGATGACAAGTCTTGACTATTCACCTTGTCTCACTATGGTGGCACTCCAATCGCTATAGCAGTCTTATTGTAGCATAAATCTCACTATTGCAGTGGTGCTTAAATCAGTAGTTTGGGAAAAGTGAAACAAAGTCCCATTCCATAACATAAATTTCATTCTTAAGACATCACAAAAGAAACCCAATGTGGAAACCACTATAAACCCATGCTACGAACTCACTCATCGTCTTAGAATTTCCTATGGAGGTCTAGATCACTAGGTCACCCCCTAATGGAATACAACAGAACCAAACACAATACAATCTATCATACTCAAGTAAGAGTTTTCAGTTTTAAACCACCCTACCTTTGATATTTTATTAGCTCAACTCATTAGGGGAACTCTAACAGGGTACCATGACCCTAACCAACCCATAACGACTGAAAGGGTCATTATATCAAATGCCAATAAAACAATAATTCATCCCCAAATGGACAAGAAGGGAACAAGGGAAGAGTTACCTGACTCAATGAAAAGTTGACTTGCTATGCATGTCTAATTTAGTCTCCTAAGTTGCTTCCTCAACATGACGGTTCTTCCACTGGACCTTCTGATAAGTTGGTAATCTACCAACTTATTGAGCTCTTAAGCATTAATTATTTCCTAAATCTTATTATTTTAAGATGATTCTTATGTCTTGATGTTCATATATGCAGACATTCAAGAGTTTTGATGAAAAACAAGGATTAGAACCCAAAAAGGTAAGAATTGAGGACAAAACCCAAGTATTGAGTTGAAGGAAGAAAACCAAGTCAAAAGTTCATAGTTGCAAAGCACAAAAGGACACTTGGAGACACAAGTGGTCTGCAAATGAAAGGTAAAAGTCAAGTTACCAAAGTGAGATTCTTGAAAAGCTAGAATTGGCAGATGTGGGCGCAAATGGCCATTTGTGAAATACAAATGAGCCACAAATAGAAACCAGTGCACTGACAACAATTCAAGAAATTTATAGGCTGAAAGTGGGCAACTATGCCCGCAAGTGGACCACAAATGGAATGCAAGTATCAATGCAAGACTATTTTTGTCCATATCTTTTTAGCCAAAAATCGGGGCTTTCAAGAACAGATCCAGGGATTCTAAATTATTCTTATTTAATTCTGAACATTTCTCTTAGAACTTGTACTAAGAAAAGAGAGAAAGTACTACTTACATCATCTTCTTTTTTATAAAAAACACCATTGCTGTTGTATTCAAGCTTAGAATTAGAATTTACTTCTACTTATGGCTGATTTGGAGGAAAACTCTTTGGATATAATCTCTTTTTCTATTACAATGAGTAGCTAATTCCATTTTCAGGGGTGTGTGTAATGATGGGTGTGTAGTTGTGATTGGGTGGTTATTAATTTTTTTTTGATTTGATTATTAATAGTAGGTCTAATGATTTCTTCAATTTTTTATTATATAATTGATGGTTGCAAATATTGATTTAGTTTTTCAGTTTATATCTTTCTTGAGAAAGGGGATTTGAATTAGGTAAGGACTTATGACAAGGATTTGGGGATTTTCCCATCTAAGGACTAAGGCTAGAGATAGCTTAGTCTACTTGAACTTTAATTAGGCAGTTAATTGGATATTCACCTTGGGGTTTGAGAAAACGCAATGGTACAGATGTTATTAGGTTGAGAGACCTTTAGCATAGCCTAAACCAATGCTACTTATATTGTAATCGCGAAGTCAATTGCTAATCGTATAGTTATAATTACTATGCTATCCAAACGCACCCCCTAAGCTTCCTTACTTTATTTAATACAATTGTGTTATATGTTAAATTTGGTTACCAATGATTTGAAACAAACTTGTTAAAAACAACCCCCTTTTTACTTATTTGTTATCTTACATAATTTGTAATCAACTAGTGACTCTAAATACAAAATTGGATTGAATTTATGTCCCGATCCTTGTGGAATCGACCCTTACCTAGTAGGATAAATTATATTGAAAATGACTGTGTACACTGTGTCTTAATTAAAAGGGTGTATTTGTACATTATCATTTTTTGCGCCATTGCCTGGGATTATGTTATAGATTTCCTTTTTGTTCTTTGATTCACTCTTGTTTGCATGTTGTTTCAATTCATTTTGTTTGTTGTTTTGAATTTTGCTAGGCGACAACATGAGTAACCACGCTAGCAACATGCTAGTTTTGATGGTCAAATATATGAAGATGACCCTATGGGTCATGCGGGTGTGGCAAGTGCAAGTTGCCTAACTCTAGCAATGGGGAATGCCGTATTTTATGTCACAAGTACAATGTTGCATCTATTGCAAATAAAGGGGCTGTTTGGCAGACTCCCGGATGAGGATGCCAATCGTTATATTAAGATTTTTTTTGGACATTTATCAACCTTTAAACATCATATATATTAGCCAAGAATTTATTCACTTGAGGCTCTTTCCATTCTCCCTAATAGGGGAATCAACTATATGACTTGAAGAACTTCCTGAAGGGTCCATTACATTCTGAAATGAGTTTATTGAAGCTTTTCTTGATTGATTCTTCCCTCTATCCCCTATGCTTTAGCTTCGTGATGAGATCACACATTTTAAACAATTGCCTAGTGAACCTCTTCATAAGGCATAGTTGCATTTCAAAAAGAAAGTATTACAATGTCCAATCTATGGCCTCCTCGATGAAGTTTTATTGCAAAATTTCATAGGTCCTTGGATTCAATTAATAAGGCAGTTGTAAACAATTTAGATGGTGGTTCTTTGATGGATTAAATCTTTGGTCTTGCTAAGGCTTTGCTTGATAGAATGACAAATATGGATCGTACTTAGAACACTCGGGAAGTCGAGGTAGCAATGGGTGTCACCTCTGTAATTGTTACTAAAGAGATTAGGCAAAAAGATGAAGAGAGGGAAGAATCTATGGCCAAGATGATGAGCCAATTGGACTTGTTCACTAAACATGTCATGAGTGAGAGTACTAAAAGCGTAAATGCAATTGGTACCCAAGGGAGTAGAGCACATGATGATGATGATGTTTACTCTTTTTATGATGAGGAAGCTTATTTCATATCAAACCAAGGTGTGCGTTCTCGTCCTAGTTACTACGGTACCAATCAAGGCTCTTGGAAACAAGGAAATGGGAATCAAGGTTGGACTAAGAATCATGATGGCACTTGGAGAGATAGATAAAGGGATAGCAATTGGAGAGACCGAGAACGAGACCAAGAGTGTTATGACAACTAGAGAGATAGGGATAAGGAAAGAGACCGATTCAATAATCGGAGTGCCAATGCTTATGTCCCACCCCTAAGGCTGATGCTAATCAAGCTCAAGCTTCCATGAGTGATCTTGAAAGAACTAAAATTAAAGATATGCTTGTGAGAGTATTAAAAAGAGCTGAGTCAACCAATGTAGGTGTTCGAGGATTGAACGGTGAAGTATCCACCCTAAGCCAAACCGTGAGCTCTCATTCGGCTTCCATAATATATTTTGAAGCCCAAATGAATCAAATGTCCACCTAAAGAAATCCTAGGCTCAAAGGCACACTTCCTAGTGATACACTCCCGAACCCATAAAATGATAGATATAGTATTGCAATCATGACTAGGAGCAGAAAAATGTTTAGTAGTGTGGTTGACAGTGTTGAGACTATTTTGGGTGGAGAGAAGATGGTCAACAAATCTCAATTGAAAAGAAAACAAGTTGAATCTTTGTTGAGTGATGATACTAGTCCAAAGATTGATGTTCCAATCCTTGATCTCTAAGAGACAAAGGTAGATCGACCAGTCGTGGTTGAAAATGTTGTTCAAAGGAATGTGAAAGAAACCACTCCTCAAGTGGTTATTGACATTGAGGGTGAAAATGAGGGCAAGGTCCCAAAAGCTCCTTTTCTATTTCCAAAGTGTCCCCTCCTTTTCCACAATGGTTGAGGCAAAAGAAGGAGGCTTCCAAATTTGGAAAATTCCTTGCTATGTTAAAGCAATTATCTATGAATATCCCATTATTGGACGCATTAATTAAAATGCCTGGGTATGCCAAATACATGAAAGATGTGTTGACAAAGAAGAGGTACATGGATGGCATTGTGGAGGTATCACATCACTGTAGTTCTATCATGGTAAGCAACCTAGCTCTGAAGAAAGAAGATCCAGGTCCTTTTACCATCTCATGTATTATTGGTGTTTACCAATTTGCCAAGGCATTGTGTGACCTAGGTTAAAGCATAAACTTGATGCCTCTCACTATTTTTAGGAGGTTGGGACTCGAGGATCCTAAACCCACTCCTATAAAGTTTCTCAGGGTAGGTGATGCATTCAAACTACACCATTTTTACAAGTGTAAATGATCACTGTCAAATATAGTAATCCAACTATTAGGTTGGGGTTGAATCCCACAGGGAATAGGGTAAGAAACACAGTACTCAAAGTCCTTTAGGTTACTTTACTCTATGCCAATTCTTATTCCTAAATGAGTGTATAGAAGATTTATGTATAGCTAGAGTTTGGAGTAAGTAAATATTGAAAAATTAATGTTTGATACTAATCGGGGTTGATTCACCATGTAATAGGCTAAGTCTAGGGGTTACAACTACCTTTATAGTCTCTCCTACTTTGATACAGATAAGCAATGACCAATTGATAACCAATCCTTATCTTCCGATGTGGGAATGGTCTTTTCTTCACTTATTTTCCCAAAATACAATGAAGTGTAAGTACAACCTAATCATAATTTGCCAAGTAAAACTATTGTATTCCTACGCAGTTCTATTAAACAAGGGTTAATACCTTGATTTCTTGTTGATTAACTATTTCCAATCCTAATTAACCCTTTCGGGCATAGACTAGGGTTTTTTGGCGTTAGACTAACATTTGCAACCATTAATCATGATTATAATGAGAGTTAACAAATTATCCAATCAAACTAATGAATTCTATACCAATAGTTAGCCCTAGATTTCACCCATTTATGGGGATTCACAACCCCAGATATGAGTTTAGGTACTCATGCTAGAAACAAGAACAATAAGATGAATCAAAAGAAACATACTTACAACTTTGATTGAAAATCAAAAGATGTTCTTGAATCCAAGGCAAAGTAACGCTCAAACTATTCAAAACCAATACAAAGCATAAAAGAATATTAGCGTATGATATATTTGAGAAATAACCTAAGGATGCTATTTATAGGCGAGTAGAATTCATATCCTAAAAGGATAGGAAAGGCAGTCTGCGTCATCCCGTACGATCACCAAAATGGACCATTTTTGCCCAAAATGAACCATTCTTCGCACCATGATAACTTCCCTCATTTACCTTTATTCTGGACTAAAAAATGGAAGCCAAAATGGACCATTTTTAGCCAAAATAGTCCGTTCCCTTGGGCCTTTTAAACTACTGATAGTTCAGCACTTCTGGTCCTGATGAATGGACACCAGAACGACCAATTATGGCTTAAAACGGTCCATTTTGGTGGCCGCTTTAACCTCCATGTTCCACTTAAGTTTTGTCTTTTAAACCTCGATTGGCACCACGACTCGAAATCCTTGCAACGACTTGTAATAAGCCTTTTTTGCCAACTTTTTTGTTCTTTTGGTGTCGTTAGTCCATTTTACCTGCAACTCAATCAAAATGCATCATATCACACTAAATATGATCAAGAACTACAAGGAATCCTCGTCAAAAGGTATGGAATGTGCCTTAAAATCTTGACACATCAACACCCCCAACTTAGAGACTTTGCTTGTCCTCAAGCAAACAAAAAAAAACTACACCAACACTACTTCACTATAATGACCGGGTCCGTTGTTACGGGTAGTCCAATCGTATAAAGTTTTAGATTTAGAAAACTCCGAGTTTGGGAGTTTGAAATTCTGGGCTAGGCTACCCTCGACCAAATTTGGAGTGAGGTATAGTCTAGGGAAATTCAGGTTAGGATTGGGTTAGATATCTTGATTTGAGCTAGTTTTCCACGTATCCAAGACATAAAGGAGTATGGAGGACTTTTCAGAATCGAATTCGGGTAAATAGATCTTCCAAAATTGAGATTGACGTGACGGGGTTGTTTTGAATCATCGGGGGAAGCAAGTGTGTTGTAAAATGGACTAAATTTATAGAATTCCGGACATTCTATTCATGATGAGTGCTAAGGCTCCGATGTGGCGACCTCCGCTATAGCAGAAGAAAAGACCACTATAGCGGAAGTCAAGGCGGTCAATCTCCACCGTAGATGTTGACTCCGCTACGGTGGTACCGCTATAGTGGAAGCAGACCGCTATAGCGGAGCTCGACGGGATTTAATGCAGAAACTTCCCCAAAATAGTTTAGTTTTCTACAATTCATTTGGGAGAAGAACTAGGGCAATTTCAGGCGATTTTCCTCTATTCTTCATCGTTTTTCTTCCCTAAGGTAAAGTTTCTACTCCCCAAACTCCATAATACTTTTTATATGTGGTAGAATTGATAGGGATGGACTTGGGGAGAGGTTTGGAATGACTTAGGGATGGTAGAATCTGGGGAAAAAAGGGGATTCTATGTGTAGAAATTCTTGGGTATTGCTAAATTTACCATTTTATGATCATGTGACCTTAATTTCCTAATTTTATCTGTAAAAACATATAGAACTAGGTGAATTAATGGTGGGAAAGCCCGGGAAAATGGTGGAATGATCATGGGTGGCTTGGGGTTTAAGATTCTTACGTAATCTAGGTAAATTGTAGGCCATCGGGATTAATTCTTGGTTATTGTGTGTTGTTTTAGACCAAGAACCGGCAAGAACTTTGGAGAACGGGAAAGCTCTGGTAGAGTAGAGCTTGGATCATTTCGAGGTAGGTGATGGCTTGATTTTTTCATGCATTGTGTGTTTGAGTACTTTTATCTAAGTGATTGTATGAGATGCATTGCTTAGGACATGAATTGGAATGTCTTATAGTCCTGTTTGATCAGTCTGGTTATTGAACTGTGCTTTTTTGCTTGTTGGTTTACAAGTTAATTATTCATTGTTGTGACTGTGGATTGTTGATATTCGGTTGGCTCAGTTACCATGCCTGGTATAGGAATACTAAAGGTTGGCTCGGGTACCACTCCTGGTATGGGAATACTAATGGTTGGCTTAGGTACCACACCTGGTACGAGAAATTACTAACAGTTTGCTCGGGTACCACGCCTGGTACGGGTTTACTTTACTGCATCATTGCATGGATATTTGTTGCATTGTGTTGATTGATATTGGTTCTGTGAGCGGACCAGTCTGTATTATTAAGATGTGACTTTTAATTATGGTCCTTATGAGGCCAGGTTATTATTGTATCTGATTTAGAGTTGGTCTTGGTGTAGACCGGGTTGCTTGTGAACACTTAGGTGTTAGTTAGAGGGGATCCCATGGTGGGTCTGGGCTATATGAATATAAGGGTGTGACTTGTATTGATTCTCGTATTGGAAGTGAATGGCATGTAGAGACAAGTTAGGATGAGATTTGTAGTTAGAGGTGTTTGGTAATTGGATTACGTGTTTCCTGTACTGTTACTTGATTCTTGTACTGTTCATACATTGTTATTGGAACTGGCTGATGATCCTACCAGTACACGGTGGTTGTGTACTGATACTGCACTTACTTGTTTTTTGTGAGTACATGATATCTCCAGCGGTTGACGCACGACCTCACTTGTAGGCCTGACTTTCCATATATCAAGGGTGAGCTGTTCGACCAAGCCGCCTTGGTGTCTATCCTTTGAGTTACAGCCCAATTGTTTTGGGCTTAGACTATTTCTTATTGTTTTATGTTTTAGGGTTGCATCCCTGTACTCTAGTATTGGTAGCGTTTGGTACGATGACTTTCAGGTTCTGGAGGTATTTCCGCAGGCTTATTTAATGATATGGTTCCTTGTGTATTCGAATTGCTAGTTTATTTTCTATTTGCTGGTTTTAGGCTGTTAGTCTAGGCTAAGATTTGGACTCTATTGGTTTTCTCATCCGGGGGTTGGGCGTGTGCCACTTATGACGGTCTGGGTCGTGACAAAGATGGTATTAGAGCCCTAGGTTCGTTGATGTCATTGTACCAAACAAGTCTAGTAGATTCTTGTGGAACGGTGCAAAGACGTCCGTACTTTTCTTCGAGAGGCTATGGAGATTTAGGAAAAACTATCTCTTCCTTCTTTCCTTCGTGATATAACTTAATTCCAATTGGTATCTGGTGATACAAATTAGTATCTAACCTCATTCACTCTTCTGTCCACAGATGGTTAGTACAAGGAACAATGGAGCGAGACCATCGGTCCCAGCAGTGGGCCCGACAGCTCATGGCAGAGGTAGGGGAAGGGGCAGAGGATGAGGGAGAGCCCCACCGGCCAGGGGTGGGGCTCAAGCTGCTGCAGGAGAGAGAGAGGCAACCCCCCACCTCAAAATCAGCTTGGTGAGGATGTGGAAGTTGTTGTGAAGGATGAAGGGGCACAGGCGGAGGCAGAGGCGGCACTGGTTGGGGGTGCATGCCTTCCTACTATGACACCAGAAGCCTTTCAGCAGGCTTGGAATATTTTGAGTGGGTTGGTTGGTCCTGGAGCCATACCCGCGGCCTTTGCAAATCAGGATTGGGATACTCAGCTAGCAGTTACTATGGCGCCTAGGATAGACGCAGCTTCAGGCACAAATGATTTCTTCAGGCTAATGCTAGGCCGAGTGATGATCGAAAACGAACATGAGATGCTGACCAAGTTTCTCAAGTTGAAGCCTCTGACGTTTCAGGGTATCGATAGAGAGGATGCTTATGCATTCATCTTGGATTTCTATGAGAGGTTGCACAAGTTACGTATTGTACGTCAACATGGGGTTGAGTTCATCACATTTCAGCTACAGGGTGACGCTAAGCAATGGTGGAGGTCTCAGGTAGAGTGCAAACCAGCTACATTGCCTGCTTTGACTTGGGAGGAGTTACATGCTCTCTTGCTAGAGAAGTACATACCTCGTACCTTGAGAGACAGGAAGAAGGACGAGTTCTTGCATTTGGAACAGGGAAGCATGTCAGTCTCGACTTATGAGGCTAAGTTCCATGCTTTGTCTCATTATGCTACTTAGTTGTTTGGTTCAGAAGAGGAGAGAGTCCGGTTGTTTGTGAAGGGTCTGAACACTGATTTACAGGTATTGTCCGTTCACATGACTTCTTCAGGAAAGGGCTTTAATACAGTGACAAACTATGTTAAGAAGTTAGAAGGGGTCAAGCAAGCGGGGCAGGCCAATTCTTTAGCCAAAAAGCGCAGGAATGAGGGAAATTTTAGTGGTTTGTACTCCAGGGGCCATAATCAATAGGCATACTCAGCCCATCCTATTCAGTCAGCTCTGCCAGCTGCTACAGGTGGTCGTCACGGAGCTAATCATCAGTTTTCAGCTCTTAGAGGCCAGGGAGCATCCTATACATCTGCTAGAAGGCCTACACTTGATCGTGGATTCTTCCATTGTGGTGATCTGGGCCACTTTAAGAGGGAGTGCCCACTCAGGCAGATAGGTAATCAGGGTGAGCAACAGTCTAGAGAAGTGGTCCTGGCAGGTAGAGGCGGTAATACTAGAGATCATCCACAGGGTGGGCGAGGTAACTTGTAGGGAGTCCAGGGAGACAGAGGGAACGACGGAACAGGTAGGGGTGCAGTGCAGTCGGCCCGAGAAGTTGCCCGGATTGATGATCGAGCTCATTGCTATGCATTTCCAGGGAGGACCGAGGCAGAAGTATCAGATGCGGTGATCACAGGTACCATTATTGTCTGCGATAAAATGGCTTTGATATTATTTGACCCAGGTTCTACATATTCTTATGTGTCTGTGACTTTTGAATTGGGTCTGGACTTTATATATGATATCCTTGATTCCCCTATCCATGTTTCTACCCCGGTTGGAGAGTCTATAGTTGTGACTCATGTTTACCAGGATTGTTCTGTTATGTTTGTGGGGTTGCATACTTGGGTAGACTTGATAATCCTAGATATGGTTGATTTTGATATTATCTTGGGCATGACCTGGTTATCCCCTTATCATGCTATGTTAAATTGTAACACCAAGACTGTGGCTCTAGAGGTTCTGGGTAAGGATAGGCTAGAGTGGGAAGGTGTGTACATACCTAAGCCAGTTAAGATCATGTTATTTGTTTGGGCTAGGAAGCTAGTGGGGAGGGGGTGTCTAGCCTACTTGGCTCAGCTCTGGGATGATAGTGTGGAGTCCCCGTCTATTGAGTCAGTTCCAATGGTTTCTGAGTTTTGAGAGGTATTTCCAGTGGGTTTGCCTGGTATGCCTCTGAACAGAGATATATAATTTCGTATTTATTTGGAGCCAGACACTCATCCCATTTCCATTCCTCCGTATCATATGGCCCCGACAGAGTTAAGGGAACTTAAGACTCAGCTGCAGGAACTCCTAGATAAGGGATTTATCCATCCCAGTACTTTGCCTTGGGGTACTTCGATCTTATTCATAAAGAAAAAGGATAGTAGTATGCATATATGCATAGATTATAGGAAGTTGAACAAGGTTACCATCCGGAATAAGTATCCACTACCCCGTATTGATGATCTATTTTACCAACTCCAAGGTGCATCGGTGTTTTCAAAAATTGACTTGAGGTCGAGGTATCATCAATTAAAGATTAGGCCTGAGGACATTTCTAAAACTGCTTTTCGAACCCGGTATGGGCATTAAGAGTTCTTAGTGATGTCGTTTGGTTTGACTCATGCACCGACAACATTCATGAGTTTGATGAATGGGGTATTTAAGTCGTATTTGGATTCCTTCGTTATCATTTTTATCGATGATATTTTGATCTACTCTAAAAGTAAGGAGGATCATGCTAATCATCTTCGTATTGTGCTGGACATACTGAGATGTCAAAAGCTTTATGCAAAGTTCTCCAAGTGTGAATTTTGGTTGACTTCACTTATGTTCTTGGGGCATGTAGTGTCAGAAAGGGGGGTGATGGTAGACCCCCAGAAGATTGAGGCAGTCAAGAATTTGGCCCGGCCTAGCTCTGTGACAAAGGTGAGGAGTTTTGTTGGGCTCGCAGGGTACTACTGGAGGTTTGTTAAGGATTTTGAGTCTATTTCTACTCATCTGACCAGGCTGACACAAAAAGATGTACCATTCGTGTGGTCTGACAAGTGCGAGGAGAGCTTCCAAAAGCTCAAGACACTTCTGACCACGACTCCTATTTTGTCCTTGCCGGTTGAAGGTAAAGATTTTATTATTTACTGTGATGCTTCACATTCTGGTTTGGGTCCTCTGTTGATGCAGGATAGGAATGTGATAGCCTATGCATCTAGGCAGTTAAAGGTGCATGAGAGTAACTACCCGACTCATGACTTCGAGTTGGTAGCGGTGGTTTTGCACTCAAGATTTGGAGACACTATCTCTATGGTGTCAAGTGTGAGGTGTTCACCGAGCATCGCAGTCTGCAGCATGTGTTCACTTAGAAGGACTTGAATTTGAGGCAGAGAAGGTGGATAGAATTGTTGAAGGACTATGATGTGACTATTCAATACCATCGGGGTAGGGCTAATGTGGTGGCAGACGCATTGAGCTGGAAGACAGTTAGCATGTGTAGTTTGGCTTGTTTGGGGGGTGTCCAAACGACCACTAGCAAGGGAAATTCAGGCGTTAGAGTCCAAGTTCATGCACTTGGGTATTTCAGAACAAGGTGGATTATTGGCCTGTATTGAGGTCAAGGCCCTCTTCATAGAGGAGATAAAGGCCAAGCAGTTTCAGGATCCGAAACTGAGTAAGCTCCAGGGTAAGGTAATATCCGGGGAGGCCAGGGACGTTACGCTAAACTCTGGTGGAGTACTAAATTTCAGAGGGAGGATTTGTGTTCCTCGGGTTGATGACATAATTCAGAATATCTTGGCAGAGGCTCACAGTTTGTGGTACTAAATTCATCCGGGTGTGACCAAAATGTACCAGAACTTGAGGTAGCGTTACTGGTGGCCTGGGATGAAAAGGGAAATAGTTGATTTTGTGTCCAAGTGTCAGAACTGCCAGTAGGTAAAGTATGAGCATTAGAGACCTGCAGGTCTATTTTAGAGAATGCCCATTCCCGAGTGAAAGTGGGAGAGAATAGCCATGGATTTTGTGGTGGGTCTTCCCAAGACATTGGGGAGGTATGACTCAATTTGGGTCATTGTCGAGAGGCTGACCAAGTCCGCTCATTTCATTTTGGTCAGGGTAGATTACAATTCGCAGCAGTTGGCTAAGATCTACATGAAGGAAATTGTGAGATTGCATGGAGTACCACTGTCCATCATTTCAGACAGGGGTACACAGTTCACCTCTAAATTTGGGGGCAAGCTACATAAAGAGTTGGGTACACAACTCACCTTTAGTACAACCTTCCATCCTCAGACTGATGGTCAGTCGGAGAGGACAATCCATGTATTAAAGGACATGCTGAGAGCATGTGTGATGGACTTCGGGGGTCATTGGGACCAGTTTCTACCATTGTGCAAATTCTCGTACAACAATAGCTACCACTCCAGTATTGACATGGCACCATTCGAGGCATTGTATGAGAGGGGTTGTAAATCACCGATTGGGTGGTTTGAGGAAGGCAATGTAAAACCTCTGGGCGTGGACTTGGTACGGGAAGCGCAAGAAAAGGTAAGAGGCATTTAGACCAAATTGTTAGCCGCCCAAAGCAGGCAGAAAGAATACGCAGATCGCAAGGTTCGAGACATGGAATTTCAGGTTGGTGAACAGGTACTGTTGAAAGTGTCACCAATGAAGGGAGTTATACGGTTCGGTAAGAAAGGCAAGCTCATCCCTCGGGGCATCAGTCCGTTTAAGGTTCTTGAAATTATGAGGCCAGTGGCTTACAAGTTAGCACTGCCGCCTAGTTTGTCGGGTGTCCATCCGGTATTCCATGTATCCATGCTTAAATGCTATTATGGGGATGAGGATTACATTATCAAGTGAGATGAGGTGCTATTTGATAAGGATCTTCGTTATGAAGAGGAACCCATTTTGATTCTTGCTTGGGATGTTCGAAGGTTGAGAACAATGGTAATTGATATGGTAAAGGTTTAGTGGAAGCATCGTTCGGTTGAGGAAGCCACTTTGGAAACCGAGAAGGACATGCGAGACAAGTACCCTCACTTGTTTGAGGATTCAGGTACTATACTTTCCTTCCTTTATTTTCATAATTTTGGACTTGATCAGTCGGGGATGAATGATGGGTAAATTTGTATCTGTTGTAACGAACAGGTCCGTCATTACAGGTAGTCTAATCGTGCCAAGTTTTAGAGTTAGAAAACTCTGGGTTTGAGAGTTTGAAATTCTAGGCTAGGCTAGCCTCGGCCGGATTTGGAGCGAGGTATAGTCTAGGGAAATTTGGGTAAGGATTGCATTAATTATCTTAATTGGAGCTAGTTTTCCACATAGCCAAGACATAAAGGAGTCCGGGGGACTTCTCGGAATCGAATTCGGGTAAATAGACCTTCCAGAATCGATATTGATGTGAAGGGGTTATTTCGGATCGTCGGGGGAAGCAAGTGTGTTGTAAAATGGACCAATTTTGGACATTCTATCCGTGATGAGTGCTAAGGCTCCGCTGTGGCAACCTCCGCTATAGCGAAAGAAAAGACCGCTATAGTGGAAGTCAAGGTGGTCAATCTCAGCCATAGCAGTTGACTCCACTACAGCGGTACCGCTATAGCGGAAGCCGACCGCTATAGTGGAGCCCGATGGGATTTAATGCAGAAACTTCCCCAAAATAGTTCAGTTTTCTATAATTCGTTTGGGAGAAGAACTAGGACAATTTCAGGCTTTTTTCCTCCGTTCTTCATCATTTTTCTTCCCTAAGTAAGGTTTCTACTCTCCAAACTCCGTAATACTTTTTCTATGCGGTAGAATTGCTAGGGGTGGACTTGGAAAGAGGTTTGGAATGACCTAGGGATGGTAGAATCCAGGGAAAAAGGGAGATTCTATGTGTAGAAGTTCTTGGGTGTTGCTAAATTTATCGTTTTATGATCATGGGACTTTAATTTCCTAATTTTATCAGTAAAAAAAGATAGAACTAGGTGAATTAACGTTGGGAAAACCTGGGAAAAGGGTGGAATAATCATGGGTGGCCTGGGGTTTAGGATTCTTACGTAATCCAGGTAAATTGTAGGCCATGGGGATTAATTCTTGGTTATTGTGTGTTGTTTTAGACCAAGAACCAGCAAGAACTTCGGAAAACGGGAAAGCTCCGGTTGAGTAGAGCTTGGATTATTTCGAGGTAGGTGATGGCTTGATTTCTTTATGCATTGTGTGTTTGAGTACTTTTATCTAAGTGATTGTATTAGATGCATTGCTTAGGAGATGAATTGGAATGTCTTATAGTCCTATTTGATCAGTCTGGTTATTGAACTGTGCATTTTTGCTTGTTAATTTACAAGTTAATTGTTCATTGTTATGACTGTGGATTGTTGACATTCGGTTGTCTCGGGTACCATGCATGATACGGGAATACTAACGGTTAGCTCGGGTACCACACCTAGTATGAGAATACTAATGGTTGGCTCGAGTACCACGCCTGGTATGGGAAATTACTAACGGTTGGTTCGGGTACCACGCCTAGTACGGGTTTACTTTACTGCATCATTGCATGGATATTTATTACATTATTTTGATTGATATTGGTTCCGTGAGAGAACCGGGCTGTATTATTGAGATGTGACTTTAATTATGGTCCTTGTGAGGCCGGGTTATTGTTGTATCTGATTTATCAGTCTTGGTGTAGACCGGGTTGCTTGTGAACACTTAGGTGTTGGTTAGAGGGGATCCCAGGGTGGGTCTGAGCTATATAGATATGAGGGTGTGACTTGTATTGATTCTCGTATTGGAAGTGAATGGCATGTAGAGACAAGTTAGGATGAGATTTATAGTTAGAGGTGTTTGGTAATTGGATTACGTGTTTCCTGTACTATTACTTGATTCTTGTACTGTTCATACATTGTTATTGGAAGTGACTGATGATCCTACCAGTACACGGTGGTTGTTTACTGATATTGCACTTTCTTGTTTTTTTGTGAGTATAGGAAAATATCCGGCGGTTGACGCACGACCTCACTTGTAGGCCTGACTGTTCCAGATATCAAGGGTGAGCTGTTCGACCAAGCCGCCTTGGTGTCAATCTTTTGAATTACAGCCCAATTATTTCAGGCTTAGACTATTTCTTATTGTTTTAAGTTTTGGGGTTGCATCCCCGTACTCTAGTATTGGTAGCATTTGGTACGATAACTTTCAGGTTCTAGGGGTATTTCCGCAGGCTTATTTAATGATATGGTTCCTTGAGTATTCAAATTGCTAGTTTATTTTCTGTTTGCTGGTTTTAGGCTGTTAGACTAGGCTAAGAGTTGGACACTATTGGTTCGCTCATCCGGGGGTTGGCTGGGTTCCACTCACGACAGTCTGGTTTGTGACATTCACAAAGCACTGGACAAAGTTTAACTATTAGAAATCCAGGATGTCTACAACAATTCTATTAACTAACTAGCAAGCATGTTTTCAACTCAATCTTCCCACCACTTTTTATAGACCAAAGTGCACACAAGCCTTGAGCTGACACTGAAGGATCCAAATATGACATCATATTATCAAGAAATGACTGCACCCTTAAGTAGTGAACTCACACTTATCTTATAGTCAATCAGTATTCACCATGTGCCCTCACTTAGACCAAAGAAAGTCCCACACAATGTCATCATTATTTGAAAGGGACTTGAGACAAATGAGAAGAGAGAAACACTCACAATGAACTTCGCATGCAACATTAGATGAACCATAAGCTTTCCCTCAATGTGATACTCTACTATTATAGGGAATGTCAACTCCAGGATCAAGTAGGACTTTACAGGTTACAATGTAGGCTTTGGGACGGGTAGGAATCATTTGGTTTACATAGTGGCTATCCTCCCTAAGCACTTTTAATACATCACAACTTCTTTCTTTTCCGGCTCACTTTTCTACCAACTATCCTTTTTCTTCCTCCTTCTTCATACCCATTGCTTTCACAGTTCACCCATCACCTTTTAAACGCGTTCACTAAAGATTAGCAAGAAACAATTTATTATTAATTCTCCTTTTCTTTCTTTGCTCCATGCTACTTTTGACACTGCTAGTCGCATACTCTTAGTTTTCTTCTAAAGCTTCCTGCCTTAATCTATTTCCCAGATTGTTACTCTTTTAAAACTTTCCATCATTTTTTTTTTTAAAAAGTGCTTAAGACTTATGTGGATACTTCAAACTAATTAGAATAAAGGGGATAATCTTTAGACAAGGCTACCAAAGAATAGGCTAAAGGCTCAACTGGGCTAACTAGGATCATAATTTAGGTAGGTCAAAACGAAGAATAAAATAGGCTAATCAAAGAAATGCCTAAATTATTTTCTAGATTCAACATCCCTCATTTCGCATTACACACCCACTGGGCAAGTTCTAGACATCATGATGCAGTATGGAATCTATAATCTCTATCATACATGGTACATAGTTCTAACTATTAACTACCAAGTCAATGCACATACTAACTTTATCACAATAATCAACCTTAATAATCACTATGTCATATTATGATCCAAACAAGTTAGAATCTCAGTTTAGTGCACATACTTAGATTTTTTTTTGGGGAGGGGTCATTTTTTTCACAACAGAAAATACATGCTTCTATTTACACAACAGTACTACCTAAGTCATCCTGTTTTTCTTCTAGTCAAAAAAATAATGCGTTCTGTTCTAAACATGTCGATTCAACATAAAATAATGCCCTCAGGAAAAGAATACGGCAAAAAAAATCCAAGGGTAGACAAGCCTCACCCCCATTCAAAGACCATGCATTGTCCCCAATACAATATATTAAAACAAGGGAAATAGTACTTACCTGCAGCGCCCTAGGCGCTCTGGTCAACTGCAGCTGCAGATGTGTCATGAACCATATCTTCATCTACAATATCAGTTACCGAAATCCTTTGATATTTTCTAGGTAAGCACATCCCATTGTTAGCCTAGAAGGTGACCTTCTCATCCTTGACTCATAATTTTATTTCATTTTTTTTGAGTCCATCAATGCTCTGCCTGTGGCTAAAAATGGGCGTCCCAAGATGATGGGAATCTCTTTGTCTACAGCACAATCAAGGATCACAAAGTTATATGGCAACTTGAACTTTCTGACTCAAACTACCATATCATAATAAGACCCACTGGTTGCTACACTGATTTGTTTGCCATTTGCAGCCTCATATTGGTTAGATTGGGGAGTCCGAGTCCGAATTGCTTGTAGATTGAGAGGGGCATAAGGTTGATGCTAGATCTATTATCACACAGTGCCTTCTCAAAAAACCTCACACCAATAGTGCAGGGTATGGTGAATGCCCCAGGATCAACCTTCTTCTCAACAGGACATTGTGAAATTATAGAACTCACCTGATGAGTAACTGACACATCTTCCTCATTAGCAGACCTCTTTTCTTCTTCTTGAGCAACTCTTTCATATATTTTGTGAACCCAGTCATCTCATGGAATGCATCAAGGAAAGGGATATTCATGGATAGCTGCTTCAACTGATCACAAAACTTCAGACATGTAAAGTTCTCTGCCTTTTTTACCAATTTTTATGGAAAAGGTGGAGGACATGTATACCTCTATACTAACCTTTTTACTGGTCTTTTTTCATTCTCTATGACCAGTTCAATAGCTTTCTCAATGATTGGCATTGGAGTCTCAACTTCTGCTTCCTTCACTGGTTCATCTAACCTAACAATATCATCCCTCGTGGTCTGAACACTTTGGGTGGTAATGGCCATACAATGTGTCATACCATCCCCAACTTTAGGATTAACAACTGTATCACTAGGGAGCTGACCCTTCAACTTAGGATTTTGCTCTCTTGATAGATATCTCACTTATTGTTCTAGCTTCTGGATGGAAGATGTATGTGAACTTACCACTTCTGCCAGATTCTTTGCTGAGATTTCAGCCTTCTTTTGATTTCCTAAGATCCTCTCAAGCATGTTTTCCATCTTTGATGACCCTTGGTCCTTCTGATTCCCTCTTAGAGGGATGCATGGATTTTTGCTTCTGTTGTCAAAGTTATTTCCTTGAGCTTGCTATTGTGATGCCCACTGAGTTTGATTGTTATACATCTTCCCATGATACATTTGCTTACCCTGAGTGTTGTTGATGTAATTCACACCTTTCACTTGTGCAATTTGTGCATTTGAGTATCTCTCATCCTTCGTACCGTATGCCTGTGCCTTCTATAGGGGTATGCTCTCAACCACATTTACCTTCTCGGTCTCATCATCTGATAGTCTTTTGTTTAGCAGCTCTAGGCTGGTGGCAAGACGTGCAATAGTGTCATCTCATTCATGATTTTCTTTGGCTAGATTGGCCAAATATGGTGATATATAACCAATATTTGATCCACTTGAGTGCCACGCCTGATTGTGCGATGTCAACTTGTTCATCATTTGATATATTCTGGTGAAGGTTTTGTTCATGAAACTACCCTCGACAACATTGTTCATAATAGACTGAGAGATGGGGTGGAACCCCGTGTAAAACTTCTCCATCAGGATGTGATCAGGAAACCCTTGACCTGTGGATCGCTGGAGGTACTGTTTGAACCTCTCCCAAGCCTCATACAATTGCTCCCCCAAAAGTTGCTTGAAGAACAATGTCTTGTCCCTAAGCTCATATTTCTTGCTAAGAGTGAATCACTTCTTCATGAACGTGATCACCAACTCGTTCCAAGTGTGGATTGAGTTTAGAGAAAAGTTGTTGAGCCAAGTGCAAGCCTCCCCAGTCAATGAGTATTTGAATAGCCACAACCTAAAGGCATAATCAGACACATGATTCTACTTGTAGTCCGGAAAACATCTATGAAGTTCTTCAGATTCTTATGTGGGTCGTCATCTGTAGAGTTCCAAAATAGACCCTCAGCTTTTAGCATAGCATAAGCGTCTTGCTCAATTTTGAAAGTGGCAGAATCCACTCTCGGAAGAACGATGGCACTAGAATAGTGGAAGTCTGGCACTTCTTCTGCAAATACATTCATATTCTCATCATAGAATGGATTGTCTACATTCACCACATGGGCCTGGTTGTTAACTTGGTTCCTTCTATTGTTGCCAGCCATAGTGGCCTACACACAATACAAAACAAACCAAGTGTGATAGAATAAAGAAAAGACACAAAGTAAAGTAAGAATTTCCTCAAGTAGATTTCAAAACCATATTCCCCAGCAACGATGCTAAAATTTGATGCGTTCAAACTATACCTTTTTTACAAGTGTAAACGATTGCTGTTAAATATAGTAACCCAACTATTAGGTTGGCATCGAATTCCTCAGGGAATAGGGTAAGAAACATAATACTCGAAGTTCTTTAGGATACTGGGAATAGGGTAAGAAACATAATACTCGAAGTCCTTTAGGATACTTTACTCTATGCCAATTCTTATTCCTAAATGAGTGTATAGAAGATTTATGTATAGCTAAAGTTTACAGTAAGTAAATATTGAAAAATCAAGGTTTGGGACTAATCGGGGTTGATTTACCACGTAATAGGCTAAGTCTAGGGGTTACAACTACCTTTATAGTCTCTCCTAGTTTGATACAGATGACCAATGACCAATTAATAACCAATCCTTATCTTCCGATGTGGGAATGGTCTTTTCTTCACTTATTTTCCCAAATACAATGAAGTGTAAGTACAACCTGATCATAATTTTCCAAGTAAAACTATTGTATTCCTTCGTAGTTCTATTAAACAAGAGTTAACGCCTTGAGTTCTAGTTAATTAACTCTTTCCAATCCTACTTCCGGGCATAAACTAGGGTTTTCCGGCGTTAGACTAATATTTGCAACCATTAATCATGATTATAATGAGAGTTAACAAATCATCCAATCAAACTAATC
Source organism: Jaltomata sinuosa (assembly GCA_003996215.1). Lineage (NCBI taxonomy): Eukaryota > Viridiplantae > Streptophyta > Magnoliopsida > Solanales > Solanaceae > Jaltomata > Jaltomata sinuosa. The sequence goes on from QJPP01004949.1 coordinate 37,017, forward strand.
AATTTCTACATCGATAGTTAGCCCTAGATTTCACCCATTACGGGGATTCACAACCCCAAATATGAGCTTAGGTACTCATGCTAGAAACAACAACAATAAGATGAATTAGAAGAAACATACTTACAACTTTGATTGAAAATAGAAAGATGTTCCTGAATCCAAGGCAAAGTAATGCTCAAACCATTCAAAACCAATACAAAGCATAAAATAATATTAGCGTATGATATATTTGAGAAAATAACCTAAGGATGCTATTTATAGGAGAGTAGGAATCATATCCTAAAAGGGATAGGAAAGGCAGTCCGCGTCATCCCGTATGATCACCAAAAGTGACCATTTTTGCCCAAAATAAACCATTCTTTCCACTATGATAACTTCCACCATTTATCTACATTCTAACTCAAAAATGGAAGCCAAAATAGATGCCAAAATGGACCTTTTTTTAGCCAAAATGGTCCATTCCCTTGGGCATTGTAAACTGCTGATTTTTCAACATTTTTGGTCCTGAGGAACGGCCACCAGAACGACAAGTTGTGGCTTAAAATGGTCATTTTGGTGGCTTTTTTAACCTCTTGGTTCCACTTAAGTTCTGTCTTTTAAACCTTGATTGGCACCACGACACGAAATCCTTTACAACGACTCGTAATAAGCCTCTTTTGCCAACCTTTTCATCCTTTTAGTGTCCTTAGTCCATTTTACCTGCAACTCAACCAAAATGCATCATATCACACTAAATATGCTCAAGAACTACAAGGAATCCTTATCAAAATATATGGAATGTGCCTTAAAATCCTGGCACATCAATAAGTAGGTTGATCAAATGCCTGGTGGGCATTTTGTATGATGTATTGGTCATGGTGGATAAATTTATTCTTTTGACTAACTTTGTGGTGCTATATTGTGAGGTTGACTTTGAGGTGTTAATCATTTTAGGGAACCTGTTCTTGGCCACCGGACATGCTTTAGTTGATGATGAGTGCGGGGAGTTAAAATTCTGTATGGGTGAAGAGGAGGTCACCTTTAATGTATGCAAATCAATGAAGCAACTGAAGGAATTACTAGTGATCTCTATGATTGAAACAAATGATGAGTTTGTTGAGATGAATTTAAGGAAAATTTAGAGGGGAATCATCGGATGAAGATCTTGTAAAACGTGATGAGTTGGTAGTAAAGGACCCCAAGAAGGCTGGAAAGACTATGAAGGGTTTAGGATCCTCTACCTACCCAAGTTTGGAGTTCAATCCTAGGACACCACACTTGAGGGACGTTTATTTTGGTCCCAATGACACACTACCGATTTCCACCTCCAAGGAGTTAAAAAAGTGGCAAAGGGAAGCTCTAGTGACCATTGTGAGAAAGTACATCCGACTTATTAGGTGGAAGTTTGCTGACATTCTAGGCCTTACCCCAAATACACCATCATCTTGAGATACTATCATTGAGCCGCGACGTAAAATCAAGTACTATTTAGGAGGCAATCCAAGTGTTTATTTTGCTTTCATTTTACTTTACTCTTTATTGTTATTGGTGTGTTTTAGGAAGGCAAAAGGATGTGAGGATATCTAAAGTTTTGGAAGCACTGGAAGGGTATTGTGTGACATTTGCAGACCTCAAATGCACATTAGCATCTGCAAGTGTAACGCAATTCCAAGGCAGATCACCTGCAAATAAAATTGAGAAAAGGAGGCCATTTGCGCCTCACTTGTGGCACACAAATGCCGAATAGTGTCCACAAGTGAAGAACAATTCTTAATAGAATACTGAAGCAACCAGTCTTAGGAAAAACATCCTTTGTGGGACACAAAAGGGAATTTACGCTCGCTACTGAACCACAAATGCAGGTAAGGCCTTTAAACCCTTGACCTACCCGTTGACCGCCCTGACCCAGTGGTTGACCCACATTTTTTCCTTTTCTTTTTCCCTCACCCGCTTTTATTCTTCTATTTTCACTCTCTCACAAACTCCATTGATGATAAACCTCCATCTCCACAAACCCTTCCTCTCCTATTCCTCACTCCCCACTGCCACTACACTATCGGTAACCACCGTAGATGTATCCTTTTTTTTTGGAAAAAATCCATAGTTGAATCCACCATTGACAAGAAGCTTCAAAGAATCCACTCCTACTCTCACACTCACCTTATCAGTATGCACTCCTTTATGTTTAAAGTTTGAATCTTTGATTAATAGGAGTTACATTATGATCATGCTAGTGTTGATCCCCTCATTCCCTAATTCCCTTGATTTTTCATGATTGAAGTGTAATTGTGGGTCCATTGCTATTATCTTGCATGTTAAAAAGGTGAATTATGGTAGAGATTAATTGATGCCTTGATTGTTAGTTTTGATTCATAGCTTGATTTTAGTTGGGGGTGAACACTGAGTAACCCCGCTTGATTATGATGCATGATTTGACCCAATGATAGATTGGGTTACATCTTTCTTAATGGAAAATCATCATTTCATTCATGTTATTGGTAGAATATTATAGTATTGACATATGTGAGAGTAATTGATTATCTATGTGCTTGTTAATTATGCAAAATAGAATATCCTTATTTCGATGAGCGAATTTGGTTTGAGAGTGTGAGTTTCATACGCATTGTGTGGATATGCCAACTAATTGAGCTTTTTGCTCGACAATTCACGATGATGGATTGAATGATGACTCTTCTAAGGGAAATTATTATTTTTGTGTTTAAAAGGTCAAGTGTGGTTGATGCTAATGTTGAACTGTTATTGGTTGATCACTTCGGGGAAGACTGAGTACCTATTGGGCTAAGGTCGTGGTCAAAAAAATATGCGTACCATGTTGAAATTGGTCTTTGTTGAATAGAGGTGTTCATTGTAACAACTTGCGAGCTACAGTTCTTGCTTTACAGATGCAAGTGTAACGCAACAACTAGACAGAAGGCTCCCCTTTATTACCCAGCCATTTTGCGTGGCACTTGCGAGAGCAAGTCTCGACTTGCGGCACACAAGTGAACCACAACTGCCCCTTGAACTTTCCCAGTGCACTTCCTAGCTTTTGCGCATCACTTGTGGCTTGTAAATGCCTATTTACGGATGCAAATGCCACGCAAAAGGTGGACAGACAACTCTTTAGGCCCTTTTCTTATGCAATTTCTCTTCTTTTTACTATTTTTCTTTGCTTATTTCAATATTTTACCCATATACTGAAAAACACAAAAATATTATATTCCTTTTGTTTTGTTTGACTTCTTACCTTATTTTGCAGGTAATGGCTTCTAACAAGGCAAATACTGTCAAGGGGACTCATAAGGACAAAAGCAAGGGCAAGCCAAAAGTCCAGTGCCTCCTCCCACCTTCGTGAGTATTGAGGATCAGATTAGATTTTGTGTTGAGGTAATGAAGACCCACTATCTTCATTTCCATTAAAAAGGGGAGTTTATAGATGAAAAGAGGTTTAACTTAGAGGTCTTAAAAGATGACTTTCCCAACATGACAAAACAGTTCCATGATCATGATTTGGTACCCTTGATTTACTGGGGGCATACTTTCTGAAATTGGTGCGAGAGTTCTATGCCTTGTATCAAGATCGTCAGGATTCCTTTAAGCATAGAGGGCTAATGTAATGTTTCCCTTTCCTATCTTCTATAATGGTGCGGGGAAAGGAGATAGACATCACCCCAAGGCTATCAACACTATCAATTGGGATGATACAATTCCTTTGAGGACTAAATATGTTGTGAGATAGACACCAAGAACTATCAATACACATGGGTAACTGGTATTATTGCTGAGGGTCAGCTTCTATGGGCCAAAACTAGAGGTCCTATATTTAGACAAAATCTAAAATTTGAAGAAAAATTGTGGATTGACTTGGTTTGCTCGAGGATTATCCCATCCAAGAATGATAATTCAATATCCATTAAGATGACCATTCTGATTGCATGCATCATGGTGGGGATCCATGTAAATTTTGGAGAGATAGAGGCTATGCAATTGAAGAAGAGAGCCTGGCAAAAGGCCATAATAATGCCTTTCCCTATTCTCAACATCTTGCTCTATGCACATACCGGTACTCCCTATTTCAAGCCTCTTGATAAGAATATTCTTGCCCATAGAGATATTGATGTGGATTTCCAGAGGGACGAAGAGGCCCCCAAAGTTAAAAAGCATAAACTTGCTCATGGTTTGAGTTCATTGGAGGGTGAGATTCTCGGGTTTGATGCTATGGGAGATGATGATGGTATACTTGCCACTTCTACTACCCAGTCAGAGTCTGATGCTCCTACTTCTGCAATGTTAGGACATTACTCTACCAGCTCTATGCCTCCTAGGCCCTCATCATACTCATATACTTTTTCTGGGAGTAACAATCAAAAGCTAGCCAAAATGACTCATAGCAACAACAATTAATTGAGTCAGCTAGCTAAGGAAATCCTGAGATACATTTAGAAAGCTATCAAAGAAGCTCTGGCGCCTGTCCTTGAGAGTATGGGTAAATGTGTGCTAAGGTCGATACACTTGAGGGGTCAGTTGCTTCACTTTAGAGGGATGTGGCTAAAATGAAAGTTGATGCCACACAGTTCACCCCAGACTTCAGTTTCTTTGATAATGCCTTAGCGACACCTAATAAGGGGAAGGATCCTTTGGAGTACCTATTTGGAAGAGATGTAGCTACTGGTAGTTCATAGATAGAAGAGGTGCTTACGAGTCCTAGGAGATGGCAAGATCCATGAGGTTGTCTAGAGCCGATAAGGTTGCTCATAGAGCCAGAGCTAGTTCGAGCTCCCAGTTGCCCAGTGATGCCACTATCCGTATTCATGTCCAGTTTCTCAATATGGGAGCCCAGTCTGATAAGGCTCACACCACTTATGCTACCACAAGTTCACAAACATCGCATGATTGGCACTCAGATGCCTAAGCGCACCTCATAGAGTCTTTACATCCTTTCCTTTCTTTGCTATACATATATGCATTGGGGATAATGCAAATTGTTTAGTTAGGGGTGGGGTGTTTTTTATTTTGGTTGATACATTCGGTTTCCCTTGTCGGGCTTATTCTATTTTAGTTTGATACATTTGATTTTCCTTGTTGGGCTTATGTTGTATATTTTGGATGATTTTTATTTTGTCCTTGTTAGGATTGTTTTTTATGCTTATGCTATTTTTCCCTTGCCGAACTTGATCTTTATGCTTTCCGGGTTGGTTTTACATGTCTATTGTGTTACTACCCATGTAACTTGCAAATTTGTGCTTAGTGCCTTCACTGAGCCTATTTTTAAATAATTCATGATCGCTTTGTTTCAAAAGTTTTCCCTTGTTAACAGTAGATGCAATAAACTTTGAGAGTTTTTTTTATACCACGATTCTTTCCCAAACATAATTTTCTTTATTTTTCTTTGTTTTTATGTTGTCAAACCGGGTGGCAATTCCCTATGGTAGATTGAGAGATAACTTTCTTAAGGGAAAATTTTATATCTTAGTATAACATGTTGAGTCTGTGTCACACTAGTTTTGAGTTGAACCACTAAAATTTTTGGCAAATTAAATGAAGTTGAGAAAAGAAAAAAAGGGGAAATAATTCAAGCATTCTCTATGCCATGATCTTGGAATTCATCACTTGGCTCGGTCTTCATGAATGAATTGCTTAAAATTTGGAATAGCTTGTCAAAATTCATTTATTTTAATTGGGTTTGAGAATAACTTCTAACCCTGAGTGTTTTTGATGCCTAGTGTGGTGAGACCTTTTTGTATTCATTTGCATGCATGTTAGTCTAGAACTTACCTCAGTTGTGATTCAAGGAAAAATCCTAGTTGTTTCTTAGCTTGAAAAATGACCTTAGTTCCTTTTTGAATTGTTACTTTACCAAACATTTCTTCTCTCACATTAATTCCTAGTCAACCCTTTTGAACCTTTGACCTTTTCTTTGGCAACCATGTTACGCACCTTTCCCTTTTTGAAACCTCTATCTTTTGGAATTCGACCTTCCTAGATGCTTAAGAAAACATGAATATAGGCTAAGTGCCTAATTTTGGTAAGGGGAGAAATAAAATTGTTTGGATGGCTGATGTAGGCAAAAGTGTAAGTTTAGGGTGTGTGCAATGAAGTCCTAAATAAGGTAATGAGCTTAAGTTTGGGGGTAGCACCTAGCGAGATCTTGTGAAATTGCTTGAGTTACCAAAAGGTGGAAGAAAGAAAGAAAAATAATTGAATTGGTGCTACCCTTGATAATGAATGTAAGAGCAAAGAAATAGGTGGTGGTATTAATAGTTTGGTGATAGAAGAAGATTTGAGATATGAGAGGGGGAAATAAGGTGAAAAGATATGAGAGGTGTGCTTGAATGTCTAATGATAACGTTAGAGAGGTTTAAGTCACTTGTCCTAAATCTTTACCTTCCCTTTACCCTAGCCTTCATAAGATACCCATAAGTCCTTAGTGATTGTGAGCTTTGTAACTCTACATTAGTAGTGAATTACACGAAAGGCAAGCCTATAGTTCTATGTGTGTGCAATTTGAATTTCTTTGAGAGAGTGAGAGTCATTGTTTCTATCTTACAATCCCTACTATTGTGAAAAACATGTTTGTAAGTGTGATTCTCTCTTTGTTGTGAGGGGCATTATACCTTGGGGAAAATGGTGAAAGCTTGATCCTAATTAAGAGGAATGAAAGTGATAAGTTGTGAAGTGAAATCGAGGCAAGCCTTGAAAGTCTTGGGTCAAGACATGAGATTCTAATTGGGTTTTGTTTTAAATGTTAATGTCCCCTTTTTGATTGAAAAATGAAGTCTTTTGAAATGATTTTTGAGTTGATCTAATGCTTTATGCTCATCGTGGTACCAATCGAGATTAGTATGTTTGTTTGAGTCTTTTTGATTGAGTTACTTTATATGAGTGCTAGTAGTACTAGTGTAATCCTTTGTGTTCTTAAAAATTAATCAATCCTTTGCTTTCTTTAATTAGTTGAAGACAAACAATAGTTTAAGTTTAAGGGTTTGATAAGTTGGTAATCTACCAACTTATTGAGCTCTTGAGCATTAATTATTCTCTAAATCTTATGCTTTTAAGATGATTCTTATGTCTTGACGTTCACATGTGCAGGCATTCAAGAGTCTTGATAAAAAACAAGGATTAGAACCCAAAAAGGAAAGAATTGAGGATAACACCCAAGTGTTGAGTTGAAGAAAGAAAAGCAAGCCAAAATTTTGCAGTTGCAAAGCACAAAAGGACACTTACGGATGCAAAAAGGCAAAAGCCAAGCTACCAAAGTGAGATTCTAGAAAAGCTAAAATTGGCAGTTGCAGGTGCTAATGGCCATTTGAGAAATGCAATTGAGCCAAAAATAGAAAGCAGTGCAGTGGAAACATTCAAGAGACTTGCGGGCCACAAGTAGGCAATTATTCCCGCAAGTGGACTGCAAATGGAACACAAGTTCCGATCCGGGGGTATTTTTGTCCAAATATTTTTAGCAAAAATTAGGGGTTTCTAGGATAGATCTAAGGATTCTAAATTATTCTTATTCGATTCTGAACATTCCTCTCGGAACTTGTACTAAGAAAGGAGAGAAAGTACTACTTACATCATCTTCTTCCTTATAGAAAACACCATTGTTTTTATATTCAAGCTTGGAATTGGAATTTATTTCTAATTATGGCTGATTTGGAGAAAAACACTTTGGATATAATCTCTTTTTCTATTACTATGAGTAGCTAATTCCATTTCTAAGGGTGTGCGTAATGATGGATATGTTGTTGTGATTGGGTGGTTATTAATTGTTCTTAGATTTGATTATTGATTATAGGTCCAATCATTTCTTCAAGTTTTCATTATGTAATTGATAGTTGCAAAGATCGATATAGTTCTCGAGTTCATATCTTGCTTGAGAAAGGGGATTTGAATTGGGTAAGGACTCATTGACAAGGATTTGGAGATTTTTCCATCTAAGGACGAATGCTAGAGATAGCTTAGTCTACTTGAGCTCTAATTGGTTGGTTAATTGGATATTCACCTTGGGGTTTGAGAAAATCCAATGGTAGAGATGTTATTAGGTTGAGAGACTTTAAGCATAGCCTAAACCAATACTACTTATATTGTAATCGAATCGAAGTCAATTATTAATCTCCCGATTATAATTACTCCCTCATCCAAATAAACCCCTAGGCTTCCTTACTTGATTTAATACAATTGTTATACGTGTTAAATTTGGTTACCATTGATTTGAAACAAACTTGTTAAAAATACCCTCTTTTTTACTTATTTGTTATTTTACACAATTTACAATCAACTAGTGACTCAAAATACAAAATTGGATTGAATTTGTGTCCTAATCCCTGTGGGATTGGCCCCTACCTAGTAGGGAAAATTATATTGAAAATGACCATGTACATCGTCTATTGATCGAGAGGGTGGATTTGGACGTTATCACCTTCACAGACGCAATTTCTTTTGATCTCAACTTATTGACCTCTCTATCTAAGATTGCCACATGCTCATCTTTATATGATAGATTCTCATCGAACAGGACTAAATCCCAGCAAATAATATAGTTCCAACCACTATGATATTTCTTCAACATGGACACATGAAACATCGAGTGAATTCCTGAAAATCCAAAAGGCAAAGCAAATTTATAGGCTACCTCCCCCATACGCTTAAGAAATTCAAATAGACCAATGAACCTCGGTATGAGCTTGCCTCATTTACCAAACCTCATTACACCCTTCATGGGTGAAACCTTGAGCAATACTTGCTCCCCTAACATGAATTCCATATCCCAAGCCTTTCTGTCCGCATACTCTTTCTGCTGACTCTAGGCTGCCAAAAGCTTTTCCTAAATTACCTTGACCTTCTCCAACGACTCCCTCAATAGATCAGTAACCCGAAGGTCTTACATCTAAAGCATATAACCAACCAATATGAGACCTAAATATCCTCCCATACAATGCCTCAAATGGAGCAAGGTAATTTGAGGCATTGTACGGGAGGTTATTTAGGTCTCCTCAATAACTATTATTGTAAGCAAACTCTGCCAATGGAAAACAACTAGTCCCAATGACCACCAAAGTCTATCACACACGTGCAAAACATGTCTTCTAAAAACTGAACCGTCCGATCAGACTGCCTGTTGGCCTTAGGGTAAAATGTTGTACTAAGGTTCAACCTAGTACCCAATTCAGCCTACAAAGTCCTCTAAAAGTTAGAAGTAAACTGTGTACCTCTATCAAAGATAATAGACACCAAAACTCCATGCAATCGAACAACCTCTCGAATATAAAACTTGGCTAACTTCTTTGCATTATAGGTCACCTAAACTAGTATGTAGTGTGCAAACTTAGTCAACCTATCAAGAATTACCCATATCAAATCAAACTTACCTAAGGTCTTTAGAAACCAACCACAAATTCCATCACCATCCTTTCCCACTTCCATTTAGGAATGGGCATCATTTGACGTTTCCCTCCAATTCTATGGTCCTCATATTTTACCTACTAACAATTCAGACACTGGGCAACAAACACATCCATATCACGCTTCATTCTACTCCACCAGTAAGGCAGTCTCAGATCATGATACATATTGTTGGCACCAGGATGTATAGAGTATCTCGAACTATGATCCTCTGTAAGAATCTTAATCAGATCATTAACAAGGGGAACACACATGCGTCACTTAACCCTCAAGACACCCTCATCATAAATCATGGCCTCCTTGGCCTCTCCCTGTAAGACCTTATCACAAATCTTGCTCAGCTTAGCATCCTAAAACTGTCTGGCTTTAATATGCCCTAGAAATGAAGATCTTGCCTCAACACAAGACAAAACTCCACCATACTCAGTCATATTGAGTCTCATAAAACTGTTAGTCAGAGTTTAAACCTCTCTCGATAACGGACGCCTTGCAGCCTCTAAATAAGAAGGTTGCCCGCACTCCCAGACTTTCTACTGAAAGCATCAATTACCACATTTGCCTTACTCAGATGATATAAGATAGTAATATCATAATACTTGAGCATCTCCATCCATCTGCGCTGCCTCAAGTTCAGATCCCTCTTTGTAAACACATGGTGCAAACTGCGATGGTCAATAAACACCTCACAACGAACACCATAAAAGTAGTGCCTCCAAATCTTAAGAGAAAACACCATCGCTACCAATTCCAATTAATGTGCTGGAGTTCTTTTTATGCACCTTAAAATGTATAGAAGAATACACAATGAATTTCTTATCCTGCATCAAAACAACACTCAAACCAGAACGTGAAGTATCACAATAAATAACAAAGTCCTTATTCTCCATAGGTAATGCAAGAATGAGAGCCGTGGTCAATAAAATCTTGAGCTTTTGAAAGCTCTCCTCACACTCATCAGACTACTAAAATGGTACATCCTTTTGAGTCAAACAAGTCAGCTGGGAAGCAATAGAAGCAAACCCCTTCAAAATCGGTAGTAGTGGCTAGCCAACCCCACAAAACTATGAATCTCAATCATTAAAGTGGGCCTAGCCCAACTCTTAACTGCCTCCAATTTCTACGGTCGACCATAATTCCCTCTTCCAAAACTATATGTCCCAAGATGGACACGGAAGCTAACCAAAACTCACACTTAGAGAATTTATCATACAACTTCTTTTGTCTTAATAATCTCAACACAACTCTCAAATGGTTCTGATGCTCTTCCTTACTCTTTGAATACACCAAGATGTCATCAATAAACATGATTACAAAAGAATCTAAATATGGCTTAAAGGTTCTATTCATCAAACTTATAAAGGCAGCTGGGGCATTAGTAAGCCCAAAAGACATCATCAAAAACTCATAATGCCCATACCTGGTTGATACACCTAAATTATACCTCTAAAAGGAAGTATAAAGCGGTTGTTGTCAAATATAAAACCTAACCAAGGTTAGGATCGATCCCACAGGGAATATGGTAGGACCTAGGTCAATAATGTGTATTTGTACTCTTAGTCGTCTTATTTCCCCAATGGGGGATTTTAAGTAACAAGTAATATTTGTAAAGTTATAAGTAACAAGTAACAACAAGTATCAATGTTATTGTAATTCAGAGAGAGAATGGACTAGGACCGTGTTCCCCATGAGTTCATAATATAGTAAGGCGTTATACTAGCAATCTATTTTGGTGCTTGGCATATAAGATCGGTAAATTAATTTCAACTAAATGGTTGGTCCCCTAGATAAAAAAATTTACCACGCAACTTGGTCCATCTACAAGTGTATATTTTACTAACCCTTACTTTGATCCCAAATTAGCTATCCCCGAACAAGGTCAAGCTATTAGATTAGGGTTGGTAGCCTCAAATCTTCATTATAACATCTCATTTACCATTTGTTACCCTCTTGGTTTGAAAAGTAAGAATAAGGCGAGTTCTAACATTGCGCACCATTAAAAAGCAATCAAAGCAAAGGGAAGAACAATACATGCATAAACACGTTTCTAGAATTTCTAAGTACTTTGCCTACTTTGTTAATCCATCATGGTTCCCACAACCCTACTTGTGAATTTAGCTACTCATGTTCATAAGAAAACAATTAGAATTTCTTGAAGAATTCATAATCATATACTTACTAGATGAAATAAAGAAATCCATAATCTTGAATTGTTAAAGAAGAATCAATAACCAAGAACCAATGGATGAATTAATCTCTCAAACTGAAGAACAATGTAATACCAATGTTTTCAAGTCGATTGTCTAACCAAAAGTATGTAACCCCTGAAATAAAACCTTAAGGAAAGTATTTATAGACAACAAATCCTATCCTAAGTAGACTAGGAAAATATAGCCGCGTCAGTGACCATGAGTTAGTTCATGACCCGTCATTCTGAATGACGATTTGCAGTTTTCTAAGGTCAATCGTGGTTCTATTGAGTCAACCTTTCCTTCTGTGAGAAACCACTAATGGAACCACGGGTCATGGAATCAATCTGCGGTCTATCAAATGATCTATGGTTTTGAACTCTATTTTGCATCTTCTCTTACAGATAATCACGGGTAACGGGACTTGTCCGTGGTCTACAACTACGGTTTGTGGAATGACTCGTGGTTCTTGTTCCCTTTTTTTCATATCTGCAGGTTCTCAGTTTGTACGACTCACAGGACGGGCCATGGAATCAATCCACGACTCGTAGGTTGACTCATGCTTTTTTTCATGAGTTGCACTCCTGCAGGTCTTGTTTCACGATTAACAGTACGGATCCATGGTCTTGAACCATAGACCATTAATCCATCCGCAGATCCTGTCTTCATCTATTTTCAGTACAAACTCTAGCTTTTTGGATATGGGCCCTGTTTTCCCGCATACTTCACAAAAACCATCAAATCTACCAATAAAATACTAAAGAACATGCAATAATTATAAGTGTTAAGAGTCAAAAGTGCCGTAAATCCATGACACATCACTGGTCCAAAAGGCAGCTTTTGGAATATCCTCTTCCCAAATCTTCAACTGATGATACCCAGACCTTAAGTAAATCTTAGAAAAGACTGATGTGAGGCCAAAAATACATATATTTAGTTATTAGTTGCCTCGTATTTAGTCTTTTCATTGTCGTTTTTGAGCATTAATTTTATGGATTATTCTTATGTTGGATATTTTATGTGTAGGATTAAAATGATATGACGTTGAAGAAATTTAAAGCAAAAGCAAATTAAAAATGAGAAACTATCTAAGGAAATCAGGCAGACAACTTAATGGGTTGAAATAAATATAATATAATCTATATATGTTGAAATTCATATTTGCAATTGAATTTCAAAGCAAACTGCCACATGGCAGTTGATGAAGACAAGAAAAAAATTGCATCAACGAACAAGAAATTTCACCAAGGTTGCGCGCACAGTGCAAAACCAATTTAATTGGGTTGTGGTTTTCCAATTCATTTTGGACTCAGTTATTTTATTTGAAATATTTTTCTCTTGATATATAAATATCCTATAAGAACAATTTTTACATAACTTTTAACTTGGAATCTAGAAAGAGCTAGGAGCCACTGTGGAGGCCGGAGAATTTTGATTTATTATTTTCTTCTCCCTTATTATTTATTTTTGCTATGCATGATTTTTGACCTGTACTCAATATTGTGATATTATTTTCGTTGCTTTGAGAATTAAAACATAATCCTTTCATTGTTCTTGATTCTTTAAGATTGTTTTGGCTATTGTTCTTAGATTTTCATGGTTAATACGAATAAGTTATTCTTTATGAATTATTCTATGATTACTTCAAGCATGAGTAGCTAAATACCATAACTAAGGTTGTGGGAACCATGATGAATTAAAAAATATAGGTTAAATGATTAGTGTTTCTTAAATGGTGATCTTGCATGTATTGTTAATCTCTTCACTTTAACTGCTTTTTAATGGTACATAATATTAGAACCCGCCATTAACCTTTACTTACAGGACCAATGAGGTAATAGGTTAGGAAAAGAGATTAACAACAGAAATTTGAGGCTACCAACCCTCATCTAATGATTTGAGACCGAGCACAGATAATCAATCTGAGACAATTAATGAAGTTTAGTAATTTGACACTTGGGAGATCGATCGGAGATCAAGTTAAATTCTTCTGAATGGGCTGACTGGATTTCAGTTAAATCATAAAGTATCATTAGTTTTGCATGCATATCACCGGGATAGATCACTAGTTGCATATACCTGCTAAGTTATTAAATCATGGGGAACACAGTACTAGTTACTCCTTATAATTTGAATACAACCAATCATTAACTTGTAAACAATTATTTACTTCTTATACAGACCCCCTTTTCAAATAACGACAACCAAGTCGAGATTTCACTACTAACAATGTTCTTCCATATTCTTTGTGGGATTCAACCCCAACTCACAATTGGGTTCTATATTTGATAGCAACCGCTCTATATCTCATTTAAGAGGTGTAGTTTTGGCATATCAAAGACTGATGCACCCTAAAGCCTATCAAACAAGTCATCTATAAGGGGTAGAGGGTATTTATTTTAAATAGTGACCTTGTTCAGCTAACGGTAGTCAATGCACATACGCATACTCCTATATTTCTTTTTCATAAATAATATAGGAGCACCCCACGTAGAGGAACTCAGATGAGTATGCCCCTTACTCAGAAGGTCCTGCAACTGAACTTTCAACTCTCTCAACTCATTCAGTGTTATCTGGTATAGCAGAATAGAAATAGGATGAGTCCTAAGCTCTAAATCAATGCAAAAATCAATATCACGGTCCAGTGACATGCCTCGTAAGCCCATAAAAAACACTTCCAAGAACTCACAAACTACATGAACTGAATCTATGGATGGAACCTCTACACTAGTGTCCCAATGATGCGCCAAAAGTGCTAGAAACCCCCCTTCTACCAGTTTCTTGGCACAAATAAAGGATATAATCTTTTTAAGGATAGGGCTATAATCACCCTTCCACTCAAGACTAGACATACCGGACATAACTATGGTAACTGTCTTAGCATTACAATCTAAAATCGCATGATAAAGAGACAAGTAACTCATCCCCAGAATGACATCAAAGTCCATCATGCCAGGAATCACTAAGTCTACCCAGGTTTTTTACACCATGAATGTATCAAGGCAAGAATAGTAGACTCTATCTACAATCACAGAATCACCAATAGGGGTAGAAACATGAAAATGAACATACAAGTAAATCACATATCGTGTCCAATCCCATAGCAAAATAGGTATACACATAAGTAAAGGTAGAACCGGGATTGAATAAGGCTGTAGGTATCCAGTCATAGACTAGAATAATACATATGATTACCGTGTTAGATGCCTTTGCCTAGGGTCTACCCGGGAAAGCATAGAAATAAGTCTAACCACCTGCTTGTGTGCCACCCATGCTAGGTTGAGTACTACCTCTACCAGTAAGTCCACCCCCTCAGTTAGGATGGTACCACCCCTACCTACCATGTAATTAATATGCCCACCCTGAGGATGATCTCAACCATGTGCACCACCTTGCTTACCTGCTAGAGATGGAGCTCGGGGAACCTATGATTGAGATGACTGACTGTTCTGCTTGAACCTGGGACACCATCTCTGAATGTTCCCAACCTCACCACACTCATAACATTCCCTTTCCAAAGTAGTCCGCTGAACCAAAGTCGAAGAGGTAATATACCCATAATACTCTAAAGAATGTCGGCCAGCCCCTGGCATACCCCTTGCTGATACCTGCTTGGATGATTGGATGGGTTGTCCAGAATACACTTGAGAAATCAGGACCTTGGAGAAAGAGCTACTGTACCTACCACCCTTTTAGGCTTTTTTCCAGCAGACTTAGCAAAACCATCCTGTTTCACCCCTTCCACATTCCTAACATACTCAACCACTTCCTGAAAAGTCTTCCTAGAAGATACCATCTGGTAGCTAAAGTCCTATATTCAACCCTTTGACAAATCAATGGATCCTTTCCTTTTTAAAGGGAAACAACTATAACAAATATCGAGATAGTGAGTGAAACCAAACCTCATAGACTACAATAGACAAACTGCCCTGCTCAATACTAGTGTATTCATCACGCCTCTTATCCCATAAAGTACATGGGATGTAATTCTCCAAGAAGACAGAGTAGAACTGAGTCTGGTCAATAGAGGTGACCTAGCTGGCTTAAACTCCACAAAAATTCTCCACCATAACTTTGCATCCCCATACAACTTGAAAGTAACAAACTCCCCCCATATATCTCTACTACCCCCATCTTATGAAGCCTATCATGACAATAAATAGTAAACTCATAAGTATCCTCAGTCTTGGTAATGTAGAAGATTGGAGGTTTCATCTTAGTGAACCTCAAAAATATCTATGTCTTAGAAGACTCGTCCATCCTTGGAGCCATAGCAACAGCATGCTAAACCCCTAGATATTGACCTGCCAAAATTATGGGTGTCGCCCTAGTCCCTGCCAAACTGCTCAATAGAGTCAATACCTGTGCTGGCAAATCTGAAGAAATAAGAGCAGAAATAAGAGCAGAAATAAGAGCAGAAATTCTCTGCTACCCTGGCATGATCCTTTGGTGGTGTGGGTGACTCTGGCCAATCACAAACCTGTCTAGCAGCTAGAGCCCTCATTTTGGCAGACACTGCTCCACGTCCCCTACCTCTACCACCTCCTCTCACTTGCCCTCTACACGAGCTGCAACCCCAACAACTGGATCTGGTGCCTCTGCTCTTGCCTCTACTGCATGTGCCCTCACCATCTGTGAGAAAAAAGAATGAAGAGGTCAGATACCAATTGGAATCAAGCAATAGCATGAAAAGAAGAAAGAATTGAGTTTTTCTAGTGTCTTGTGGCCTCTCGAAGAGCAATATAGACGTCGATGCACCATTCTGCAAGACTCTACTAGACATGTCCTTATATGACAAGATTGATTAACCTAAAGCTCTTATACCAACTTTGCTATGATCCAAATAGCCATGAGTGGCACCCACACTAACCCCTCGATGGGCGAACCATGTCTTCCCAACTAACCCAAGCCTTAACCAATTCATTTAACAATTATAAGGCAATTCAAATATGAAGTAAAAGACTATAAATATCAACTAAATAAAAATACAGAAACTAACTATTACATCCCCAAGATCTGAAAGTCATCGTACATAGGGCGCTAACTAAACAGTGTCTCAGAGTAGTCCAAAACAACATATAAATAAACATTGTCCAAAGAAAGAGACATATATCACTAAGAAAATCTGTGGCCTGTATAGGAGTAGCTCACCCTCGAATTATTCAACTGGCTATGCTAGATGCAAGGTTGCATCGAAGTCTCTGTATCACTATCTGCACTCAAAGAAAGTGCCGGAGTAGCATTGGACAAACACTATGTACCAGTATGTATCATAGACCGACTCAAAATTATAGCAAGTATATCTCATGAATCGAATAAGTTAAGTAGACAGGTACATCAACACATAACCAAGAACTCAAATAATTAAGTAGTCACATCAGCCAGGTAAATCACCCAAATCCAGACATATCAATGTCAATAAATAAAGGACATATTAAGTCAGCCAATAGATATAATAAGTCATTATGAACTCTGCAAATATAACGCAGCCATATCACAAACATGGAATTATATCCATACTGATCTACAACTATATAGTCTCTGTATCTCAATAGTCTCACTAACCATATTTGAACTCACAATAGTCACCCATCTGTACACACATTCTAAAGGGTCTTATTTCTACCCAACTAGTCATGACCTTCAGGGGACGGCCTAGGGTCCATGTACTGTACCAATGTGGTACTTTCTCCATAACATAATTTCTAGTCCATAAGCTCACATCAGACTCGAGCTACTCATCAATAAAATAGTATGTATATTCTTTATCTCTTTCAACATATCTCAGTATGTTCTCATTCTAGCTATCTCTCAGGATATTAAAAACAAGCACACAATAAAATATAATAAGTGTACATCATCCTCACAAGTCATTTTAAGACAGGTTTCAATCGTTAACAACTTATTCATACAAGCATTATCAAACAAAATAAATACTCAACCATAAATTATGTTCGAAGACCAACCAACATGCTTTATCATTCATAACATATACAAGTGACTAAATTAAGTCTAACTCTCCATAAACCATAATCTACCTCCACCGAAGAACTTGATCAACAAGCTATTTCACAAGAGCCTTTCCTTTTCTCAATGCCTCAGAATGCTCAAAGTCTAAAACAATCAATATAAGAGTATTCATTCATCTATTCTTCAAATATAAGCTTTGGGAATTCAAAGCCACTAAATTCTATCCTTATTCAAGGTCTAATTCATTACCCAAGGGTCAATTAATCATAAACTAGTTTCACAATATTCACATTATCTCAATTTATGGAGCTTATACTCCAATTTCCCCTTTAGAGCAGGTTTTGTGCCAAAGGTCCCATTTTTATCGAACTCAAGTTTCTCAATTACCATAATTCATATTCAAGAACCAAAAATTCATTCTAGGAAGTGTTATTATACAACTTAAAAGCATTCTAGATGATTATTACATCTACCCATAGGTTTTTTCACCCCTTTCATGAACCTAGTCTTCTAACTCACAATTTAACCATTACAATCCTTTCTAACAATTCTATGATGTTAGAGGATTACCAGACCAAAAGATTAATGGAATAAAATTACCTTAAAGAGAAAATCACCCTATCCTTGGAAAAATTGCCTCTCTGGAGCTCTAGAATGAATTCTTACAGTTTATCAGATGAAACTCAGAATAAGTGACTTAAAGCAGGTATTCTTCATTGCATCATTCACTGCAGCAGACGATTCTTTATTGCAGCAGTTCTGATATTTCGAATAGAGGCTCACTGTCATGCCCCGAGGCTACCCCCTGGATGCGACACAGTGCTTAGTGTCATGAGTGATCCCAAGCTAACCCATGGCATGACATATCTAAGTAAAACCAGTTTAAAGATATGTACTGTGTGGAAAACTAAAGTAATTAATTATTTAAAAATGGGAAGAACCCAAATAAAATCTGAATATATAAGAATCTGGTTTAGTACTGACTGAATAACAATACTAAAAGCGCTGAATCTATTCTATGTCTGAAAGCCATCTAACTGAATAAGAGTTGCTGGGACATGCCCCCAGCTAACTCTAGCAAAACTGAAAATTAAAGATAAATACTGAAATAAAGGCATGTCTATTGTCCCCGAACTATTGGGGACTCACCATTGAGCTGTTGAGTACGGACCGGAGGTCAAGTTAGGCACGATCTGGATGCTGAGTGCCTGAACCTACATCATAAAATGATGTAGCACAAAAGTATGCATCAGTACTTTAAATGTACTGAGCATGCAGGATACAAGCTGGATTTAACAATATATATATATATATATATATATATATATATATATATATATAATTGAACAAAAGAATAAACATGCTGAAATGTAACTGAGAGCTGTCTGAATGCAGTGACCAAGTATAAATCATGAAATAACATGCTGATCTGAATACTGAACATGAGTACTGAATACAAGGTTAATGCATATGAATCTAACTGCGGGAGATACTACTAACCAACATACCCCAAGCTGAGCTAACTATGGGGCCAACCTGTAACCCTGGATGAAAGGGTGTTCATAACTTGCCAAGGGTACAAACGAGTCTGACATGGATCCACTGCTGATGTCCACAAGGGACAAGGAGGTGCAGCCTAGTCTAACAGCTGACTCCTTCAAACCTACGATGGCGCCGTAGTTCTGGGACTTGGGGATTGCTACTAAGAGTCATAGCCTAAGCTGACAGCTAAGACCTTATCCTTAGTCCGCTCGGTACTAAGTCTACTCTCAACTAAATATAAGCTTGCATGCAACTATAACACTGGATAGCTCAAAATACTGATATAATCTGAGAATGCACACAACCAAGCTGTAGGATATGACATTCAAATTCTGAAATCTGATCAACTGACTGAGTCTGCCTAACATGTATAATCTATGGAGTACTGAAAATTACAACAAGTTAGGGTTTTGAATTTGTACATGAACTATACTGATTCTCCAAGAAACATGGACTAAGCATTATATAATTCCATAACATCTGAATAGCAAGAATTATCTAAGGTCTATGAACCCTAGGTTTTTAGCATTTATGGAGAACTGAAGGGATTTGACTGAGCGATAGGGACCTAATGGGTGAAAGGAACCCAATAATGAAATCCCACATACCTATATGAAGATTCTACGGTTGAACCTTTGGATTCTGAAAGGAACTTGGAGAAAACCCTTTTTGCCTTGTTCTTGAGAGAGAGTGTTCTGTTCTTGAGAGATTTGCTAAGTATGAGTGATTTAGGAGTAATGAGGGAGAAATAGAGTTTACAACCCTTTAATTACCCCCAAAATGACATAGGGTCAGAATTAAAATAATTGGGAAAAGACTGGACTGCCGTTGGGAAAGTGTAAAAGAATCTGCAGAAAATTGCGCTCAGGGACTATGACTTGGTTGACGGACCATCCTTCTGAATGACGGACTGTCAACTGGAGCCGTGGTTCTGCCTGTGCATTTTAGGGTCTCTGGTCCTAGGAACGACAGTTCAAGAGGATGGTCCGTCCTTTTGAACGATGGCCCATCGTTTAACCCATGGTTCCTGGGGCTGGAACTGGGTCCTCTAATTCTGGGAAATTATGACTCCTCAGGATGGAACGTTCTTCTGAACGATGGCCCATCAAGGGACTCGTGGTTTCTGAAGACAGAGCTGAGGGTCTACTGGAATTGGGACTACGGTTTGAACAATGGACCGTTCTTCTGAATGATGATCTGTTGCCTGAACCATGGTCCCCTGGGGCAGAACCGATTCCTGGGAACTTGAACTTCTTCTGAAATTTTTATTTCCTACTAGTTTTCTGAGCTTAGTCTGGGCTTGGAAGTTCTTAGGTGTTACAATATCCCTCATTTGGGATCATTCGTACTCGAATGAAGACAAAACAAGCTGGGTTTAGAGGGAATGAACTACAATCCTTACCAACAGAGTACTAGAACTGATACCTGACTGAACTGAGTTACATGAACATGCACATAAGCTGAAATGCAAGGAAAGCTAATGGAACAAAGTTCTTGAGACTGAATTACACAAGAGTAAACTGAGAGACTGAAGAGGAATTGTTACCTCAAGCTGAAACTGAGTTAGAGGGAAAGAGGTGAGGGTACTTGGATATCATGGCTGCTTCTGCTTCCCAAGTAGCTCCCTCAACGGACTGGTTCCTCCACAAAACTTTGACTGAAGCAACTTCTTTATTTCTTAACCTACGAACCTGACAATCAAGAATCTCAACTAGAACCTCCTCATAGGTGAGTCTATCATTCACAACCAAACTTTCTAAGGGGACAATCAATGTCGCATCACCCACACACTTCTTCAGCAAGTAAATGTGAAAGACTGGGTGAACAACTGCTAATTCTTCTAGCAAATCTAACTCATAAGCCACATTACCAACCCTTTTCAGGATCTTGTAAGGGCCTACATATCTAGGACTGAGCTTCCCTTTCTTGCCAAATCTCATCACACCCTTCATGGGTGACACTTTCAGGAAAACCCAATCATCACTTTCAAACTCTAAGTCTCTTCTCCTAACATCTGCATAGGATTTCTGATGACTCTAAGCTGTCTTAAGCCTGTATCTGATAAGCTGAACTTTTTCCATAGCCTCATGAACTGAATCTGGTCCAATCAAGGCTACTTCACCTACCTTAAACCAACCAATAGGTGATCTATATCTGCGCCCACATAGAGCCTCGTATGGGGCTATTTGAATGCTAGAATGGTAGCTATTATTGTAGGCGAACTCTATGAGAGGTAGGTGATCATCCCAACTACCCTTGAACTCAATCACGCAAGCCCTCAACATATCCTCTAAAGTCTGAATGGTACGCTCAACTTGACCATCCATCTGTGGGTGAAATATTATGCTGAGCTTTACCTAAGTGCCAAGACCTTTCTAGAATGACTTCCAGAAGTGAGATGTAAAATGAGGGCCTCTATCTGAGATAATAGACAAAGGAACTCCATGTAACTTGACTATCTCACTTATGTAGAGCCTGGCATAATCTTCTGCTGAATCTGTAGTCTTGACTGCTAAGAAGTGAGCTGACTTGGTAATTCTGTCCACTATTACCCAAATGGAATCGTGCTGCCTGTGAGTACGGGGTAGACCTGTTATAAAATCCATGTTAACCACTTCCTACTTCCAAGTAGGAATGCTAATCTCCTGAGTCACACCTCCCAGTTTCTGATGTTCTACCTTTACCTACTGACAATTGGGACACTTGGCCAAGAAATCTGCGATGTCCCTCTTCATGCCATTCTACCAATAGACTTCCCGTAGATCACTGTACATCTTAGTGGCACCTGGATGAATGGAATATCTGGAACTATGGGCTTCTGTAAGGATCTGCTGCCTTAACTCATCTATATTTGGAATACACAAGCGACCCTGGTAGCAAAGTACACCATCTCCCCCTTGGGAGAAAACCTATACTCTTTGCTGATGATCTGCACCCTTCAACTAAAGAAATATAGGGTCACTATCTTGTTTCTCCTTAACCTCTGCTGCTAGAGAAGATTCTGCTCCATTTTGAACTATCACACCACCTTCTAATGTGTCCATAGGGAAAACCCCTAAGTGAGCCAGCCGATGAACATCTCTGGCTAGTTCTCTCTTTTCTTCCTCAACATGAGACACACTACCCATAGACAGTCTGCTGAGGGCATCAGCCACTACGTTGGCCTTACCCGGTGGTAGAGCACATTCATGTTATAATCCTTGAGGAACTAAGCCATCTCCTCTGATGAAGGTTCAACTCTCTCTGGGTGAACACATACTGGAGGCTCTTATGGTCTGTGAACACGTCAACATGGACACCATACAAATAGTGCCTCCAAATCTTTAGGGCAAACACAACCGCTGCAAGCTCGAGGTCATGAGTCGGGTAATTCTTCTCATGAACTTAAGCTATCTGGAGGCATAAGCTATGACCTTACCCTGCTGCATTAAGACATAGCCCAGGCCAACTCTGTATGCATCGCAATAAACTACATAACCATCTGAACCCTCTAGTAGAGTCAAGACAGGAGATGTAGTCAACCTGGTCTTCAGTTCTAAGAAACTCTGCTCACACTCATCTGACAGCTGAAACTTGACCTTTTTCTGAGTCATCTAGTCAATGAGGATGCTATAGATAATAATCCTTCAACAAACCTTCTGTAATAGCCGTCCAAACCCAAGAAACTTCTGATATCTGTAGGAGAGGTGGGTCTGGGCCAGTGCTTTACAACCTCAATCTTCTGAGAATGAACACGGATCCCTTCTCTGGATACTACATGACCAAGGAAAGTGATCAACTATAACCAAAATTCACACTTGCTGAACTTAGCGAATAGCTGGCGATCCTTGAGAGTTTGCAGAACAACCCTCAGATGAGTCGCGTGCTACTCTTCATTTCTAGAGTAAATGAGGATATCATCAATGAGACGATGATGAACAAGTCCAAATACTATCTGAACACCCTGTTCATTAAGTCCATGAAAGCTGTAGGATCATTGGTTAGTCCAAAAGACATAACAACAAATTCGTAGTGACCATACCGAGTTCTGAAGGCTGTCTTTGGGATGTCACTATTTCTGACTCTGAGCTGATGATAGACGGACCTGAGGTCTATCTTAGAGAAATAACTGGCACGCTAAATCTGCTCGAATAAGTCATCAATCCTGGGGACAGGATATTTGTTCTTGATTGTAACTTTATTCAACTGACGGTAGTCTATGCACATCCTTAGGGAACCATCTTTCTTACGCACGAACAATACTGGAGCACCTTATGGTAGATGTTGGGTCTGATGAAGCCTTTATCTAAAAGGTCCTTCAACTATTCTTTCAATTCCTTGAGCTCAGCTGGAGCCATTATGTAAGGAGGAATTGAGATGGGCTGGGTATCTGGAAGGAGATCAATTTCGAAGTCGATTTCCCTTTCTAGGGGAACTCCGGGAAGATCTTCTGGGAACACTTCTGGAGACTCACTGGCTACTGGGACTGACTCAAGAGTTGGGGTTTCGTAGTTTGAGTCCTTAACTCGAACTAGATGATAGATGTACCTTTTGGAAATCATGTTTCTGTCCTTAAGGTAGGAGATGAAACAACCTACAGGTGTTGAGCTACTACCCTTCAACTCTAGGATTGGCTCGTTAGGAAATTGAAAACAAACGATCCTAGATCTGCAATCGACTGAGGCATAACAGGAATGTAACCAATCCATGCCTAGAATGATATCGAAATCTACTATTTCTAACTCTACAAGATCTGCTGAGGTGATTTTCTGGGAAACTGTGACTGGGCAATTTCTATATACTTGTTTAGCCATAACTGGGTTGCCAACTAGAGTAGAAACTGAGAAGGGTTCTAGAAGAGTTTATAGACTGACATAAAAGTTTACTGCTATATATGGAGTAACGAAAGAAAGCGTAGCTCCTGGATCTAACAATGCATAAACATCAGAATTAAAGACTTGTAACGTACCCGTGACCACATCGGGAGAATCTTCCTGGTCTTGATGACCCTAAAGTGCATACAACCTGTTCTGGCGCTGACCACCACCCGTACCAGATGAGGCACCCTACTAAGTAGGGCGACCTGTTAGAGCTACTGTAGAACCATTCTGAGTCTGAGGGCAAACATCCTTACCCTTCTGAGAAGCTGTGGGACAATCCCTTATCATATGGCCTAGCTTACCACACCAAAGCAATTTCTGCTGCCTGCCATGCACTCACCTTGGTGGTTCTTACCCCACTTCTTACATATCAGATTAGTGCACCCACTAGTAACTGAACCTTGGGACTTGGAGCCAGACGTTCTACCCCGTCAGTCCTTCCTGAACTTAGGCACTGGGGCACTAGCAGAAGATGGAGCTGGTGCTGAATTTTTCTGTTGATACTGAGAGAGATTTCCACCCTCTGACCTCTGCTGAAAATAGCTATACTCATATGTCCTAGGCCTCTTAGCATCACCTCCCATTTCCTTGATCTTTTCCTTCTCAATTTGTTGAGCATAAGTAACTAACCTGGAGAAGTCCATTTTCTTCACAAGCATGGCGTTCTTGTATTCCTTGACCACATCGTTGGACACACCCAATACAAACTTGCTCATGCAAGCTCGAGAGTCAGCTACTATCACTGGAGCATACTTGGATAACTGTGTGAACTTTAGAGCATAGTCCTGTACACTCATGTCATCCTGCCTCAAGTTGATGAATTCCTGAACCTTAGCTTCCCTGAGCTCTAGTGGAAAGAATCTATCCAGGAAAGCAGTCCTGAACATATCCCAAGTGACTGGTCCTGCATTGGTACAATGAGATTCCTTTCAGTGCGGGTACCAAGTGTAGGCCACCCCCTTTAGCTGATAAGCGGCCAAGTCTGCACCCTCGACTGAAGTGACACCCATAATGTTAGTGACCTTCAGGATGTCCTCAAGGAACTCTTGGGGATCCTCTTCTGACTTGGACCCATGATACTCTGGAGGATTCATCCGAGTGAAGTTTCGGATTCTGGCTGTAGTAGCATTAACCTGAGGTGGAGCTGGTGTGGCAGCTTGCTGGTTGACCTCAGCGGTCGTGGCTTGAGCGAGCACTTCGAAGGCAACCCTGAATTCGGCATGCGTAACTTGCTCGTTTAAGGGGTCTGCTAGGGCTGCTGGCTGGTTTCTAGTATTAGCTCTTCTTGGAGGCCTTTTTCTGAAATGCAAAGAGCATGAGTTAGAATAAAGAGAGATCAATTGGAGTTCACACTCTATAGCATGAGCTGGAAAAGAAAGAAGGGGAGTTATTCTTAATAACGTCTCATAGCCCCTTCTCCATAAGTATGGCGTGCTTCACACCCATTAAGAAGACTCTACTTGACGCGACTTTTAGACATCCTAGGACACTTGAACCTTATACTCTGATACCAAGTTTGTCATACCCTGAGGCTACACCCTGGACGCGACACAGTGCTTAGTGTCACGAGTGACCCCAAGCTAACCCATGGCATGGCATATCTAAGTAAAACCAGTTTAAAGATATGTACTGTGCGGAAAACTAAAGCAATTAATTATCTAAAAATGGGAAGAACCCAAATGAAATATGAATATATAAGAATCTGGTTAGTACTGACTGAATAACAATACTAAAAGTACTGAATCTAGTCTATGTGTGAAAGCCATCTAACTGAATAGCAGTTGCAGCTAACTCTAGCATAACTGAAAACTGAAGATAAATACTAAAATAAAGGCATGTCAATTGTCCCTGAACTATTGGGGACTCACCACTGAGCTGCTGAGTACGGACCAGAGGTCAAGTTAGGTGCGATCTGGATGCTGAGTTCCTGAGCCTACATCATGAAATGATGTAGCATAAAAGTATGTGTCAGTACTTTGAATGTACTGAGCATGCAGGATACAAGATGGACTGAACAATATATATATATATAACCGAACAAAAGAATAAACATGTTGAACTGTAACTGAGAGCTGTGCTGAATGCAGTGACCAAGTATAGATCATAAAATAACATGCTGATCTGAATACTGAACATGAGTACTGAATACAAGGTCAATGCACATGAATCTGACAGTGTGAGATACTACTAACCAACATACCCCAAGTTGAGCTAACTATGGGGCCAACCTGTAACCCTGGATGGAAGGGCATTCATACCTTGCCAAGGGTACAAATGAGTCTGACATGGATCCACTGCTGATGTCCATAAGGGACAAGGGGTTGCAGCCTAGTCTGATAGCTGACTCCTTCAAACCTATGGTGGAACCGTAGTTCTGGGACTTGGGGATTGCTACTAAGGGTCATAGACCCTTAAGACACGGAGGTAGCAGATAGGGGCGCGCGGGCAAGGAGGGGGATGACAGAGGCTTAATCCTTTGTTCCCTAGTCGCGCTCCCGACCAGTAGGTACTAAGTCTTACTTCCGCGTGACTGAATATGAACAAGCTCAGCAATGGCCAACAGGTAGTAAACACTGGATAGCTCAAAATACTGATATAATCTGAGAATGCACATAACCAAGCTGTAGGATATTACATTTAAATTCTGAAATCTGGTCATCTAACTGAGTCTACCTAACATGTATAATCTATGGAGTACTGAAAATTACAACAAGTTAGGGTTTTGAATTTTGTACATGAACTATACCGATTCTCCAAGAAACATGGACTAAGCATTATATAATTCCATAACATCTGAATAGCAAGAATTATCTAAGGTCTATGAACCCTAGGTTTTTAGCATTTATGGAGAACTGATGGGATTTGACTGAGCGATAGGGACCTAATGGGTGAAAGGAACCCAATAATGAAATCCCACATACTTGTATGAAGATTCTACGGTTGAACCTTTGGATTCTGAAAGGAACTTGGAGAAAACCCTTTTTGCCTTGTTCTTGAGAGAGAGTGTTCTGTTCTTGAGAGATTTGCTAAGTATGAGTGATTTAGGAGTAATTAGGGAGAAATAGAGTTTACAACCCTTTAATTACCCCTAAAATGACATAGGGTCAGAATTAAAATAATTGGGAAAAGACTGGACTACCCCTGGGAAAGTTTAAAAGAATCTGCGGAAAATTGCGCTCAGGGACTACGACTTGGTTGACGAACCGTCCTTCTGAACGATGGACCGTCAACTGGAGCCGTGGTTCTGCCTGTGCATTTTAGGGTCTCTGGTCCTAGGAACGACGGTTCAACAGGATGGTCCATCCTTCTGAACGATGGCCTATCGTTTGACCCATGGTTCCTGGGGCTGGAACTGGGTCCTCTAATTCTGGTAAATTATGACTCCTCAGGATGGACCGTTCTTCTGAATGACGGCCCGTCAAGGGACTCATGGTTTCTGAAGACAGAGCTGAGGATCTACTGAAATTGGGACTACGGTTTGAACAATGGATCGTTCTTCTGAATGACGGTCCGTTGCCTGAACCATGGTCCCCTGGGGCAGAACTAATGGGCTACTATTTCAGGGATTACGATTTCAAATGACGGACCGTTCTTCAGAACGACAGTTTGTGGTTTGAGCCGTGATTCCTGGGAACTTGAACTTCTTCTGAAATTTTTATTTTCTACTGGTTTACTGAGCTTAGTCTGGTCTTGGAAGTTCTGGGGTGTTACACTCACTGTGGTGAGTCCTGATAATTTTCTTAGTCTCGCTATAGTGGCACTCCAACCACTATGTTAGTCTCACTGCAGCGAGAATCCCACCGCTGTAGTGGTGCTTAAACTAGTAGCTCAGGAAAATTGAAACAAAGCCCCATTCTCTAACATAAATTTCATTCTTAAGACTTCACAAAAGAAACCTAATGCAACAACCACTATAAACCCATGCTACAAACTAACTCGTTGTCCCAGAATTCCCTATGGAGGTCAAGATCACTATGTCAAACCCTAACAAAATATAACACAACAAAACACAACACAATCTATCACAATCAAGCAAGAGTTTTCAGTTTCAAACCACCTCACCTTTGAGAGTTTATTAGTTCAACTCACTAGAGGAACTCTAACATAGTAATATGGCCCTAACCAACCCATAACGTATGTAAGGGTCATTACATTAGACACCAATTAAACAATTGTTTATCCCCAAATAGATAAGAAAGGAACAAGGGAAGAGTTACCTGACTCAATGAAAAGCTGGGGACGGTTTCCCAAGTGGCCTCCTCAATAGGATGGTTCTTCCACTGGACCTTCATAGATGAAATCTTTTTTGATCTCAACTTGTGGACCTATTAATCTAAGATAGTCACAGGCTCCTCCTTACATGACAGATTATCACCGAGTAGGACCAAATCCCAATGAATAATATAATTCCTATCACCATGATATTTCTTCAACATGGACATATGAAACACCGGGTGAACTCCCAATAACCCGAAGGCAAATCCAATTCATAAGCTACCTCCCCCACATGCTTAAGAACTTCAAACGGACCAATCAACCTTGGACTGAGCTTGCTTCGCTTACCAAACCTTATTACACCCTTCATGGATGAATCCTTGAGCAACACTTGTTCCTCTACCATGAATTTCATATCTCATACCTTTTGATCTACATACTCTTTTTTCTGACTCTAGGCTACCAGAAGCTTATCCTGAATTACCTTGACCTTCTCCAACGACTCCCTTAAAAGTTTGGTATACCAAGATCTTACATCAAAAACATCAAACCAATAATTATGAGACCTATATCTCCTCCTATACAATACCTCAAATGTAGCCATATCAATACTTGATTGATAACTATTATTGTAAGAAAACTCTGCCAATGGAAAAAATGGATCCCAATGACCACCAAAGTCTATCACACAAGCACAAAGAATGTCTTCCAAAAGCTGAATCATCCGCTCAGACTGCCAATCGGTCTGAGAGTGAAATTCTATAGTAAGGTCCAACCTAGTACCCAACTCAGCCTGCAAAGTCCTCCAAAAGTTAAAAGTAAACTGCATACCTCTATCAGAGATAATAGACACCAGAACTCCAAGCAATCGAATAACCTCTCAAATATACAACTTGGATA